>LZPO01055182.1:156562-168461 GCA_001675575.1 Neotoma lepida
CAGAGTGTTGGTTTACATAGATTGAAGACCCACCATCACAATGTACTTTTAAATATGCCTTTGGGCATAATGGCACATTCCTTTAATCTCAGCACTCATGAGGCAGAGGCAGGTAGATGGAGTTCGAGGCCAGCCTGGTCTACATAGTTCCAGGACAACTGGAGCTACATAGTAAGACCCTGTCTCAAAAACCTAACCCCCCCCACCCCCCCAATATGCCATTGGACTTAGAATTGATAATGGATTGGTTTAAAACACAAAAATGAAGTGTAATCTTTATGAGAAACAGCTGATATTTGCCGTGGATGGGAATGGAGTTCTTATATTAGGCTAGCATATTAAACATTCTTGTAGTTGGTGAAAGACTGGACAGGCTTTATAGGAAAGCATTAATTCTCCTGTCTNTTTTATCAGACTTTCAGTTCATTGTGTAATGCCAGTGGGAATGTGTCCAGTAAGTGTATATTTGTTCAGTTTCCATTGGGGGTAGGGAGGTGGGAAGAGAGCTCAACTGTTTCTGTGAAACACGTTTGACCTTATATCCAGTAGCTAATGAGAGTTACAGTCATAAAAGGCCAGCCCTCTTCTAGTAAGGTTCCTTGTATGTTCATGTCTTTCAGTGATTTCAAAGTTGAAAATGTAATTACAGTGCTATTCAAAATGACATAGGATCTAATTGTAATATGCTTCAAAAGCACTAGTCTCGTAGGTCCTGTGTGAACAGGTTTAATTTGTGCTGTCTAACTAGAAGTCTGGTTTTAACAGGACTCTTTTAAGTGACAATTGTTTTAACTCATTTTGTTCACTCTAGGCCATCAGTAGCAAAGAGTAGAAAGAAATTTTCAGCTTTGTAAAAGATACCCTTCTACCAGGGGGACTAATTTGTCTTTATCATTTATGCGGCTGGGCCAGCAAAGTGGCTGAGCAGATGAAGGTGCTTTCTGTCAAGCCTGAGGGTCTGAGTTGGATCTCCAGAACCCACATGGTGGAGAGAATGGATTCCAGAAGTTGTCCGCTCACCTCCACAAATGATCCATGCCCAGCCCCTGTGTTTCTACATGTACACAAATAAGTGTACATTATTTGTGTTTCCATGCAGGAAAGAAGAACTCTTAAGGAAAATTTGGGATAGTTTAATAGTTCTAAGTGCTAAAAGGAACAATTGCTATGTCCCTGTGATCTCTTAGAGGATTAGCTGGCAGCACTTATTTTCAAAAGTTGTACAATTGTAAGTCACAGTAGTGGCTGCTAGAAGGGAGATTACCTTTATCGTTACCTTTAAAATCAAATAGTAAAGGAGGACTAAACTTTGGAGCATTACACCCAGTAAAGTGGAAAAAAAAACTTAGGAATGCATACAGCTCAATAAACTTTGGGGTCTTTGGGAGTGGGATATGGCCTTGCTTTGTAGGTCAGGTTGGCCAGAGCATGAGTCCTTCCTCTCTCTGCCTCCCAATTGCTGAGATAGGGGCTTTGCACTTCCATTCCCCGCTCTGTTCATTGAATATTTTTAAACAAATACACATACCTTATAATCATCACCTGGTTAAGGTACAGAAGATTTCAGCACCCTATGAATGCCTCTCCTGTCGTCTCTCCCCAGTAATTACTCCAAAAATAGCAAAGTGACCTCTTTAATTCTGACTTTGCCTGTTTCGAACTTTGTGTATGGTTTCTTTCTAACTGCCTTCTTTCCTTGACATTAAGATACAAACTTGTAGAAATAATTTCTGTTTGTTTTTTGAGGCAAGGTCTCATTTTGTAGCCCTGGCTGGCCTGGAACTCTTTATGTAGACCAGGCTAACCTCAGACTCACAAGGGATCTGCCTGCCTCTGCCCCGAGTGCTAGGGTTAAAAGGCATGTGCCACCACGCCTGGCTAGAAATGATTATTTCTGAATGGTGCCTGGCACTCCTCTGTGTGTTATCTATTTTTACAACTAATTGACTTTTGAACTATCTCTAGTTTTAGAACAGGCACTATGAACATCTTTGTATATACCTTGGTGTACATACATTGGATTCTATTGAGTGTGTATCAGGAGAGGAATGCTAGGTCATAGTGTACACAACTACCAGACCAGATTAACACAATGTCTGTACACTTATTTGTAATCTAGCAGCATTCTATGTGAGTTTGAAATTTCATTCACGTCACTTGCTAAACATCTAGAGGAACCAGGTTCAATTCCCAGCACCTACATGGCAGCTCATTACTGCCTGTAACTCCAGTTTCAGGGGATCTGACACTTTCACACAGACGTTCATGCAGAAAAAAATACAACTGTACATGAAATAAAAATAAATTATTTTAAAAAACAAAANAAAATAGTCAACTCTGAGACTATTACTAAATTACTAAAAGAAAACCACTAGAAACTTACTAAATGTTTAAATTGCTCTGTATTAGAATGAGGAAATCAGTCTGATGTCTAGTCTTGTGTTTTTAGATATGGCTCGTGGACAGCAGAAGATTCAGTCTCAGCAGAAGAATGCCAAAAAGCAGGCTGGACAAAAGAAGAAACAAGGACACGACCAAAAGGCTGCTGCCAAAGCTGCCTTAATATACACCTGCACAGTCTGTAGGGTAAGCAACCCACAGACAACGATTTCCTGTAGGCAGTTCTTACCTGTAACTATGTGTAGGTTAAGTATCTCTGCCCCCCTCCCAACACACACACACACCGAAATGGGTGGTTTATTTGAACTAGGAGATTTGAGAGTGGTTTTCTTTTAGGAATCCATCTGCAGTCACACATTCAAGAAACATTTTCCGTATGGTTCCTGTGGCCAGGCATATTTCTCTAAGTGCTAGCCAGGAAAATGTGGATAAAACCAAGTTCTGCCCTTGTGTAGATAAAGTTGTATTCTTGGAGCTTATAACTTTGTTATAGCTTATAGAGCTAAGAACTTTGGATGTTGTAAAAAAGTCCCAACTGCATTCTTATGTGGACAAGGCTAAACTTCGTATGGTGCCAGTGAATGCAGTGCTGACTATATAGTTGTCTTTTTCCTCCATCTCCACCAAATCCACAGTTTGGATACTGCATATGGACTAGTCACATTGAGGGCTCTGAGTAGAATTAACGTGTTTAAAGAATTGTTGGAGTGCTTGCCATGTGTAAGGATAGAGCCAGGTGTTTCACCTGTACTCTCATATATTTAATCCACACACAGATTACNTAATTAGTGCAGGTGATCCAGAGTAGGGAGAGATAGGACCTGAGTCTAAGCAGTCTAGCTTTAAAGTCTAGCCCCTGTCTATCTGTGGAAGTTCACTACCCTTGAGGTTAATGAAATNTCAAAGGGAAAAATAACAGTTGGTGNTCTGGTGTACAGACACAGTATTTTTAAGCCCTGTACTTGAATGAGATTGGTGGTGTAGATGGGAAGGGATCTTGATAAGACATGGTCGTTATGAAGTTAATCACCTGTTGAAGTCTTTACAAGTAGAAGTTCCTAACTACATGAAAGTTCTCGTAGAGAGGGAGAATCTGACAGTGTTATGATCATATTGAACCTGGAGAATGATGAGGAAATTGAATGGCTTCTGATTTGTTTTCGACAGAGGCAAGGTGAAATTAAGTTTCATTAGGTTAGTAAGAAAGCGTACCTTGACCTTTAAAGGTATACTTTGTCTATAGGCATACATGCCAGAACACTGTATACATAGTAAATAAATAAATCTTTTTTTAAAAAGGTGTATTTTGTCAGATGTGTATGTGCCTGAGCTAGTGTAATGTGCAGGTGCATACGTGTGCAGACACATGGGTACATCAGGTGTTACCACTGTCACTCCCCGCTTGACCGTTTTGAATAGGATTCACCCTGAGCCCACAGCTCACCGTTTGGCTAGATTGGCTGATCCACAAGCTGAGGGGATACCCCTGTTTCTGTCCCAATAGCTCTAGGGTTGTAACATGTGTTACCATGCCTGGCCATTAGATGGGTACCAAATCCAGATCCTCCTATTTAGCAGGCACTGTAAATGCTGAGCTGTCTCCCCAGCCCCTAAAAAATACACTTTAAAATCTTAACTAATTTTTTTTTAAATGTAATAGAGCATTTTGAATAATAAATAAATGAAGGCACTTGCCAAGGGAAGGCATTACAGTATTCTATGTTACATGGGACTAGGAGAACCTAGAACTGGGTTGAAACATAGTTCTCAGGCAAAGTATGCTCTATGTTAGTTTCTCTGGCATATAAAATGAGCATGATAGTAGAAGCCAAAGATTACTGTCAAGGTTCTGTAAGAATTCAGATTATATGCTTAATGAGTAAATGCCTTCTGTTTGCTGTTAATGACATAAAATACTCTTTTATGTGCTGTTCCTCTTCATATGTAAAGTGTTAGGAATTTCTTTTTTGTAAGATACTTTTTATATACCAGTCTCAAGTAGGAATTGAAAGCATTTGGCAGTACTTGTCTAGCACAGCAAGTTCAAAGTTGTAACAGATTGNATGTATTTCTTACATAAAGTCTGCTTCTTCTCTTTTGCACACTTTCCACATTAGACACAAATGCCAGACCCCAAGACCTTCAAGCAGCACTTTGAGAGCAAACACCCTAAGACTCCACTTCCTCCAGAATTGGCTGATGTTCAGGCATAGAGTTTACAGGTAACTGACTGATCTTTCCATTGGTTTATCAATCTTGGTTTAGAATCTAGGAGCCAAACTATATCTCCTCAGCTGTGGAATGGATTACTTCTGCCTCTAGCAGAGACTTTGTGCCTTTACTCTTAGCGGAGACCGAATCCTGTATGTAAAAGCAAAGAGCCTTTATTTTCAAGTTCCAGGGCTTGGTCTCTCTGTCTGTCCGACACAGCAGCAAGAGCAGAGAGCCCCGAGCTCAGGTGGGATGGGGTTTTATCATAGCAGAGGTTGGGGTGAGAGGATTTCCAGGACTCAGGACNCTGATTGGCTGACATTTGTCTAGGGGTATCTGTAAAACAAAAATAGGTGTGTGTTAGACTCAGGGACATCTGGCCATCTTATCTAATGGTTGGAATGTTTGAGATGTCAGGTACTTCCCCTTAGATGTAGGCCCTCCCTGGGTGGGGTCAGCTTATGGCTTTTCCAGGATCCGGGTGTTGCCTACCAGTAAGCCTGTCACAGAAGCTGTGTCTGGGCCTCTAAGCCTGTCATGGCTGCTGTGGTCAAGCCGTTTTGGGGCCCCTCTACATTTTTAACTTTTGTACCACAGCTTAATAATAGTATTTAGTATAAATCATAAAGTATTCTAGTAAAACACTTTACGATTGGTAAAAAGCCCTTTTCCCTGGACCCTTTCTTTTCCATGCCTTTGAAACACTCAGGTTTTTACAGCTATAGCCAAAAACAGAGGGGATGAGTGATTCTGGCCAACTTTGAGCCAGGAATGCAGGATTTGTCAGCTGTAAGAAAACAGTCATTTCAAAGGCACAAGGGTCTTCTCCCAGAAGTTCAGAGCAATTTACTGAGTACATTTTTATATTTCTTTTACTTATTTATAGTGCTAGGCAGAGCTTCTCTGTATTGAAATATAGAGCAAAAAAACTATAGAAAGTCCTGTGAAGTTGTCAGTTTAAACTTGATGTGTGGTTGGGTTTCTTGCCCTCCTGGGTAGTGGTACATATGCATGTGGTTGAGAATTATTTCGGTCTATATTATCCAGTGGACAAATCCACCCCTCTGACATCTTGATAGTCTCTCCTTTTCGATAGTTGGAATGCTTGCCAGTCATTGCATTTACTTTTCCTTTTGTCTTACAGGGGACTCCATGACACCTTTGACTCTTCTACTGTCTCAGACCTTAGGTAACAAACCTGCAGCTGCTTTTTTAAACAAACTGTTGATGAGCAGAAATAAAGGGGCTACAGAACACTCACTTTTATGCTGTTCCCTTTGGGCTTCATGCAAAGACAATTCTGTGTAAATGTACAGTCGACTCTGATTTGGAAATCTGAAAAATCAGTCCATTCTTGTTATAAAATTTTTTTACAATTGTAATTATATTGATGTTCATATTGTGTAAAATAACTCATTTAATAAAGTAGTGCTTTGATTTTACAACATCACAAGANAAATGGTTCTAGAAATTCTGTTCTAATTTCTTCTTATTATTTGCCTTATAAAAATGAGTTGATCAGCTAGTGTTGCCAGAGCAGTCCTCTCCCTTCCTCAGCTCAGTGGCAGGTTTGTTAAACTAGAGCAGACTCAGTCATTAAATTGTGCACATGATTTTATGGCAGCTGATGCAGGTTAAAGAGTGGCTCGTCTGCCTCAGTGCATTTACAGCTACATGTCACCCTACATGTCACCCTACATGTCACCCCACTGCCGATCACTTACAGCTACATGTCACCCCACTGCCGATCACTTACAGCTACATGTTACCCCACTGCTGATCACTTCCTGTGTTTGAAGTTGAAGAACTCAGACTTGTTCAGTGGATTGGCCCCACTTGTCAGCTAGGAGTGCATTGTAGGGAACAGGTACAATTCATAAAATTGGTAGGATTGCCAATGAGCCCTTCTGAATGATTGTGTCCCGAAGTATATGCCAGAATAAAATGGCTTATTTGGACAAAGTATGGTGGAACAGGCGTGAACTATTAAGGACCTATGTCTTATAATGGGTATTTTGCAAATTGTTCCAATTCTCTAATTTGAAAATGAACCATAATTTTTGAGAGATTTTAAAAGTTATTTAGCTAATTTCGTGAATGAATTTTTACATTTAGCAGGAAGATTGGAATGATTTGTGCCAGGTTAATTCTCAGAACATTCTTTGTCTTTTAAGTAAAATGTAATTTTAGGAACTTAGTGCTGGCTCCTAAAGTCAGACTGTCTAGCTTGACTTCCACCTGAACTAGCAAAATGTAAAAATGGGCCAGTGTTCACATTTGTTTAGTTTGATAAGAGATTCTGCTGGTTAAGGAAGACTAGTTCTGGTGTTCTAGTTTTCTCTTGTTGCCTGGTGTTCACATAAATCTGCTATAACTCCTCACTTTAAAAAATGATGGNATTGGAAGAACATTTAGCCAAGTGCTGACAGCTACTGAGATCTGCATGTCTGATCTGTGGATGACAGATGAATCCCCTCTTGCTGCTGTAGCCATTGTATTTGGTGGCAGAGTAGTATACTGGCTACCTGACTCGTGCCACTGAGTTTGGAGGAAGGTATCTCAAGGAAGAGCCTCAGTGCCGTCCCCAGCCTCACTAAGTACTGTCCTTCTGTTACTCTATTTCATTTCCTGCCTTTCAGACCTGGTGTCCACTGTTCCCTAAAGTATTGCTGCCTAAGTTAGTATTACCTGTTTGCTTGTGGCTCGTCTAGCAGTTAAATGACAGTTTTAGAGCTTTCGGAAGTGCTTTCTGCAGATGGACGTTTCTTTTTAGTAACAAACTACATCTTCAGAGCCCGTTGGCAAGTTTCAATTTAATTCTTTTCATTGTTTCAATGTCTGTAATTCAGAATAAAACCATTTCGATCTTGTATTTAACTGTTTTGTAAGCAGCTAAAGGCACCATATTTCACTCTGTATCTCAGTGATAGGGAATAGTTGATGGGTCTTCATTCTTAGCATGGGGATTGTCAGCATGGTCCTCTTGTGTTTCAGGTAAATTTGCTGTAAGGAGAAAATGACAACTTAAACCTTTTTGTAATTTAATTTGGAGATTCTTTAACAGACAGATTTGTTTAAAAACTGTTATGGTGTCTTCAGAGGTGACATAAAATAATGAGAGGGAATTGATCTGTTTGTATTCTGTATTTGTTAGTTGTCAAAAGGAATGGGGTTCACTTTAAACTTGTTTCCATACTCATCCTCGTGTTGAGCTGACACACTTGGGGGACCTCATGTGTGCTGTAATGTCTTATTAAAGAAGATGTTAAAGAAAACGAACCTAGTCTAATTTCTTGTACATTTTAAGAGGTTTTTACATTGCCTCTTTCCTCTCCTGTTCTGATTTTAGAATTTTCTCTTCAGTATAGCTTGGTAGTTCAGAGGATGGCAAGTACTTTCATTTTTTATTGTTTTCTCTGTATTTGACTATTTTGATTCCATAAAATATTTCCTAAGAATGAACAAAATGTTTGTCATTCTGAAATCTTGCTGTATGCAATATACAAAAAACTAGAAGGAAAGAATTAACATTAAAATGCTAAAACAACAACAGAAGATACTTAGGCCAGTTACTTGAGTAGGATAGTTTAGCCCTTATTGACACCAAGACTTGAGATAAGACTTGGGTTTTTNGTTGTTGTTTTATTTTGTTTTGCTTTTTTGAGACAGAGTTTCTCTGTGTAGCCTCTAGAACTCAACAGATCCGCCTGCCTCTGCCTTCCAAGTGCTGGGATTAAAGACATGCGCCACCACCACACAGTGACTTTGAGATTTATATTACAAATATTTCATAGGTATGACAGCATAATTCCAATTTGAGATACAGCATAAGTTAACAGTTACTACAGTTTGCCCTCCAAAGGTGCAACCCACGGTTTTCATCATTATTTGCATATATAGTACACTGCCTGCTTTAAATCATGCCTAATGGAACATTGTATTTTTTTTTTGGAGACAGTTTCTCTGTGGAACCCAGGCTGGCCTCCAACTCAGGGAGATCTGCCTGCCTCTGCCTCCCGAATGCTAGGACATCGCTTTTTCTATAATAACGTTGATCAAGCACTGTCTGAACTATACAATGCTGTATTTAAACAACTGAGTCTGAATGAATTCATTTGTCCCGGTTTCCTAGTTTGGGAGTCTTGTTGTTTGGTGTATATAGCCATGGTCAATCAAGAGGCAGGGTTATGTTTGATGTCATCNCATAGTGAAGTAGGCTAGCTTCATTTTATGTGAAACTTAGAAAGGTGGTGTGAGCTTTTAATGTAGAGGTATAACAAAGCATCTGCTTGACTGAAAAAGTGTTTTATTAACAAAATTCCTTGTCCTTAGTTACAGTGTACATTTTTTTTAAAAGATGAGTAAAACACTTAAGTGCTCTTCTTTGTTTCAGTTTTTGCAGTAGTTCTTTACCTTTTCAGTTCTTTGTGTATAGTATAGATCCACGTTTGAAATGTTTCCTACAGAGGTAGACTTCAGTCACATGCTGTTTGTGAGTGCAATCTTCACTGTTGATAATGTTAGTCATATCCTTGAAATCATTTTTCTATTTGCAGCATCATTACATAATTATTTCTGTTTTGTTTTTTGGAGACACTGTCTCATAGCCCAGCCTGTTCTCTGATCCTTCAGCCTCCACCTTTCAGGTGCTTGGATTACAGGTGTGCACTGCCATCCCTGGCTCTGCATTGCCATTTCCAATGGTTTTCATCCTGTGGGCTGCAAGGACCCTGCTTTATCACCGCCTCCTCTAAGGTCTGGCCACTGAGAGGTGGTCTGCGTGTTACGTGGAGGTCTACGGAGATTGTGTTCCTTCCCATCTGTTCAGCCACTCACATGTATCCATATGGGTTCTCAAGCCAGTACTGTTACCTGTCTTGTTCAAGTTCTTTCAGCTTTGGCCATCAGCAGCTTTCTGGTTGACTCCAGCATCCTGTTAGATGCCGCGTCTTGTTTTGGTTTTTGGGAATTTTCTTATTTGTAAGGCTCTGAGAAGCCCCAAGCTTATTTTATATATTCCTAGAATGAGCATTTCTCCACTGGTTCCTTTGGGAGAATAATTAGAAGTCTAGATCTGTATGCTGAGTGTTGTTTGGGGAAAGGGTTTTTTTTTTTTAATTAGGAAGTGTTGACCAGTTTGGGGAGGAAGAATCTCCTTGTCCACGTTTGTGGGACAAGTTTTCTGGCTGGCTTTTCTTCCTATTCCTGCTGATGCCCCCACCCCACCCTCTCTGAGGGGAGACTGAACCCAGGGCCTGCACAGGCTAAGCAGACCCTGAGCTGCTTCTCCAGCTCCAAACTTAAGTTCCTGATGTACTCAAGTGGTGCTTTGAGATTCCTGTGTTAGCTGTAAAGCATTACATGAAAGCCTCTGTTCCTTACAAATTATAGTTTAGTCTAGAGAAAGTACGTTTTTTTATTTACATAATTTTAAGGTAGATATTAAGTGCTTAGTGTGTTCCGAGTGGCTTCTCTGGGGAGAGCGGAGAGGGTTGAAGAGGTCAGTCATGCCTAGAGGGATGGGGAGTTGGCTAGAGCTGTGGGAGAGGAATAGGAACAAATAGGCCAAGCTAGGTGGGGGTGGCTGGGTGAGCAAAAGCGTGCTGTCTCTCAAGAGTGTGTGGGCTAGTCAGAGCTTAGGTTTATGAATGGGAACCTTTGAGCCCATGGGGGAGAGTGGGGAGCAGCCCTTAGAATGGGAGCAGGTTGTGCACTGTGTGCATACTGTAATGTTACTTAACAATGGGAACATTAGTCATGCAGAGGTGCTAGGGAGATTCTGTTACTGGTGAAATACTGAGTACCTACCATTTGTATACCCTTCTGGACCTTACCTGTTACAGGCTAACCTGTTCATAAGTTAACTTTATTCTTAAGGTAATTATGAATGGAGATTAAGAATTTTTTGGTCAGTGGTGGTGCACATCTTTAATCTCAGCACTCGGGAGGCAGAGGCAGGTGGATCTCTGTGAGTTTGAGGCCAGCCTGGTCTACACAGAGAACCCTGTCTCAAAAAGCCAAAAGAAGAGCTTGCTGTTTCCCTCTGTACCAAGAGATCCCAGATGNATTGAATCTGTACATGGTGTTTGTCATCTACTTGATTAAAAAGTAATAACATTTGAAAAACTTTAATATAGATATATAGATTTTTGAAGACTTGATAAAACTGAATTCTTAAAGTAGTATAAAAACCAGTCAATGGTCTTTCACATGGGCACATGCACACATTTTCTATGTTAGCACATATTTACAGTCGTTTATCATGGGACTTTGCTGTTTAGCATAGCAAATGAGTTTGCTTCATGTTATAAACTTGGCATAAGTGTAGTTCTGTGGTTGGTGATCCACTAGATTTGTTGAAAGCATTTCTGTTTGTGGGAGAGTCTCAGATTTTCTTTAATTTGTGCATACGGCTTTATTTCCACATTTAGAATTGCATCTCATAAAACTGAGAGCTCTTACTGGGAAGCAGACAGTGAGACAGACACAGAGTGTTTTATTAAAGTAGGGAATGAGGGAGACCAGCACTGCGGTAGGTAATGTGCAGCGGGCTTTCTGGATCGGTGTGGAGATGCATGGCCTTTGAATACTTTGGAGGGTTAGCTCTTTTCACACCAAGTTGTTTAAATGTGGCGTAGTCTTTTGGTGTCTAGTGAAGCTTGGAACATTTTACTTTATTTGCTAGTCAGGTACAGTTTATCTCGATTTCTAAATGTGCTTGTGCTGTCCACAGCAAGCTGGGAAGAACTGAAAGCTGCCGGGGAGCATCAGATAATGAAGGTTGTAATCCCCCACAACCTGCACAAGCGATGGCTGTGTCTGCAGTGCTTGCTGAGGAGTTTCCTGGTCCCTCCGTTATTTTAGATAACATCATATTGTAGTCATGTATTCTAGACTCTGGCGTCTGACGCAGCCTTTTGCCTCAGCCTAAGTATTAGGCTTACAGGTCCTACCTGCCAGATGGCTGGAGTGTAAATTTAGTATTTACATGTATTTTATTCAGAATCAGTAAAAGTTGGTTTTTATTTATTGATGCCTTCCTGCTTGAATGAGGGAAAAAAGTAATAGTAACAAAGTAGCCTTTCCTGTTCCTAGGTCTCAATTTTGGTCTGCTTTTTATTAGAGCCTTTTATTTCGTGTGTGTGTGTGTGTGTGTGTGTGTGTGTGTGTGTGTGTGTGTGTATAATAGTCAAAGTAACTACATAAGCTCTAAACTTTGCATTGAAGAGTGTGTCTTTAGTCACCTTTGAAGATGGAGAAACTGACATCTGTGTCAGATCTGAACAAA
>LZPO01055182.1:169093-190552 GCA_001675575.1 Neotoma lepida
GCTCTCCTGGAACTTAATATGTAGACCAGGCTGGCCCCTTGAACTCAGAGATCCACCCACCTCTGCCTACCGAGTGCTGGGATTAAAGGCATGTGCCACCACTGCCTTGCGAGAAATACGACTCTTAAGGGAAAAATCTGGTGAGAACATGCTTCCACATGGCCTGTATTGGTTACTGCTCAGGGCTGTACAATTTATAGAATTTGATGTGAAATTTTACCACTGTCCAGGAAAGTAGTGACAGCAGGAAGCTATCCAGAAGAATAAAGAAATGTAATTTGTGTCTTGCTTTTTAAAAAGAAAATAATAAAGGCTGTAGAATCAGTTTGCTCTTGGTCTCTTAAGTATTTTTGCTATAAGCCTTGATTTTGATGTGTAGTTTATTTTTTGTATCTTCTCCCACCATGTTTTTCTTGTAAGGAGAGTTTTCCTGGAGCACAGTTCCAGCCTGGTCCTGACTGACAGGCCTTCCTCTGTCCAGCCTGTGTGGACTTCCCGCCCCTTCTGTGACATTCATCCCACACTCTGCTGAGGTGAACTAGTTTGTATTCTTGCTGCTTTCTTGCATCTGCACTGTCTCCCTGCCACTTAGTGAGGGCGTTCTCTTCCTCTTCCCTTCCCCATGAGACTCTTCAGTCTGTTCAGTCGGCTGGGGTCACTCCTAACCTGCATAGCCACTAGCTGTAAACTGATCTCTGTCGTTGAGTGCATGGCTCTTGAGGCCGCCAGGAACAGAAGTGCTCTTATTTCTGGTGCCTTGAGTGCTTTGAATGAGTGTGCAACTATGTAGCATTCCTCAACTGCAACAAGTACTTCTCATTGCTTTTATGAGTCACTTTGTAAGTGTTGCAAAGTTCAGTCCACTTTTAAATTGTCAATTTGAACAAAATATGGAGGGAAATTTTAGGTCAGAAGGTTGTAGGCTGAAACACTAAAGTAAAACCAGTAAGTACTTGTTTAAATGAGATAAATGTAAATCCACTTAGGATTTAAGAAAATTGTATTTCATGAGCCCAAAATGTGGCGGCAATCTGTCTTGGCATCTTTCCTGTGGGAGCCGGTGTGTTAGTTTTTAGCAGGCTCGCTGTGATCAAGCATGACTTCTCTGATTTAAATGAGAAATGCAAGCTTAGGTTAGTGAAAACATGTTACACAAATGTGGATGGCCAGCTAGCCTGGGAAATTGGTGCCTAATTTTGGATGGCTTTGTTTTAAATGAAGTACTGTTAGAATTTTTGCAGAGTAGTGGAAGAGTCTAGGATGGTGAACAATGCTGCTGACAAGGGAGACATTGGGAAGTTGTTACATTTTCTTCTGGGGCCTCAGCTGAGAGCCATGTGGACTTGCACCTGGTTCTAGTCCGTGTCAGAATGGCTGATCTTAAACTTTCTCTAGAGTGTAAGCAGTCGCCTAGTGCTGAGACAGTACAGCACAGTGAGGCTTTGTACTTGTTTGAAAGGCAGGTAAACAGGCGCCTCACTTGGCATTTTGCTGGTACCAGACAGTGCACAGTGCCGGAAGCCATCACCAGTGGAGTCGCACTTTATTCATGGGGAGAACTCTTCTTATGCTGACTTACTTTGGCTATGAACTACTTGATTCTTGTTTGTCCTCGTCCTTCTTGATCACACTTGGACTTGGGCTACACTTTGTTCCATGTTTTCAGTTTGGTTTTTGACAGTCACACTTGTATTTACANTGCGTTCTGATTGCTCTGACTCCCATCCTTTCCTCAGTCTCCCATCCCTGCCCCTTGCCCAGTCGTGACTCCTGTTTTACCCACTGATTTTAACCGGGGCTGTCAGTGTCCACCCTTCAGACATAACCGAGAATAATGACTGTCCNTCCTCTAGCCAGGAGGAACAGGGTTCCATGAGCGCCTCTATGATCCATGATTGACAGGCCCCATTTGCTGTGAAGTCTATTTACAGTGGCTGTCCCCTGCCCTGAAGATAGCATGCTCTTCTCCTTATCTCCTGACTGTTAGANTCTTTTCCCTGAGCATGTGGGTCATTTATTCTCAGTGTCTTGTTTTTGTTTTTAGAGATAGGATTTCTCTATGTCTCTATGTCCTCTATAGGATTTCCGGGCTGTCCTGGAACTCCCTTTGTAGACCAGGCTGGCCTCATATTCACTCTGCCTCCTGAGTGCTGGGATTAAAGGCATGCGCCACACTGCCTGGCTTATTTTTAGCATCTTGAGCAACCATGTGCCTCTGTGATGACTGCTGTCCACTGACCCAGACGGTTACGGTGCTGTAGGGGCAGCAGAGGTGTGTACCTTAAGGTACATTTCTGACTAGGTTTTTGAGGTCCNTGTTTTGATAGGCTATTGGATGTCAAACCTAGTTTAGAAAAAAACCTTATCATCTGGCAAATGGTATTGTAATAATGTGGCTCTATCATAGGTGAAGACTTACCCAGGTCAGTTAACAGTTAAGTTGAAAATTCCCATCAGCAAACACAAATTCTTGACTAAGGGCTGGAGAGATGGCTCAGTGGTTAAAAGCACTTGTTGCTCCTGGCTTCGGTTCCCAGCACTCCTGTGATTGGTCACTACTGTTGAACTTCAGATCCAGTGATTGGTCACTACTGTTGAACTTCAGATCCAGGGACACTAGGCACACGTGTACTGCACATGCATACATGCAGATACATACTCATGCACATAATGTCCCAGTGGGTCATCTTAGTGCCACTTAGTACACAGCATGCTTTGGGCACTGTCACTTTTTGTCATAGAGCTTGGGACCTTGTTTTCAATTTAAAGAGTTTTTAGCAACTCACAACCACATAGTCTTTATACACTCATAGGAGCAAATTAAATATAAGGGTTCATGCCTTATATTCAGCATGTATAAAACATGCTGAAATATTGTCAAATTCCAAGGTACAGTATGCCCTTGAGAAAGTGCATTGGTAAAGGGACAAGGTGACATTCTTTGAGCTTTAGCATGTAGTTTGGAATATAACACTAGAGCTTAAAATCAGGACTGAGGTGAGATTTGCATAAACATACATAAAGATGAGATCTTAGAAACAGATGATGCCTTTAAGGCAATATGTAGTCAAAAGAACAAACAAGCCAAGATAAAAATTTTGGAAAGCCCTTGTTTTTAGCCGATGGGTAGAGAAGGAGCTGGAAGTACTGGAAGATCAGACAGACAGACAGGGTCAAATACAGGTAGATCCTTCTGGGTTCTCAGACGAGAGGGTGGTGAGCAGGCTAATATCCACGCTTGCACCGGCAGTCAGCTCCTAGCGTTCCTCTGAGGTCAGGGAATGGGTTTCAAGGAAAACCGTGGAAGCTAGTAGCAAGGCAGGGAAGGCAGATGTTAATCCACTAGCTTGAGAAGCAAGTAATTGGACACAACAAAAAACCCTGCACACTAGTGACCATGGCTCCCTTCTGAGGGGCTATCTTCCTGTCTGTCACCTAGCAAAAGTGTTGTGTCGTGCTCACTTTTTAAAGCACGGTGAGCTTAATTTGTATTTAAAATGTTGACTTAAAATATTTAGAAATGGTTATGCTGTATTTAATTACAGTAGTTCAGCCTATGTTCTTCAGTGTTTTAGCATTGATTACTTTTCTATATATGCTTCATGTACTTATATTTTATTTATAAATTATTGAATATATATTTTAATAATTTTCATAACATGAAATTATATCTATAGATTCCATTGTTTTATGCATTATTGATTGTAAAATATTGTCACATATATAAAATGCACTAGATTTTAATGGATAGCAAGAAAACAGGATCTCCTGAGCTCTCCCTGGCAGGTTGAAAGGGGAATACAGCTGGCCTGTCATACTCTTTTCAACAAGTGGTTTAAACCCTCAAATCCATTTTATTTTGGGTCAAGAAATGTAGTAGTAGTTACTTTCTTGCAAAAGCTCCTGAAAGTAAAATTCCTGGATAAAAAATACAAATAGGGCTTTCCCAGTGGCTGTCTTTTGGCTGGGGTTAACCAGCCAGTTTTGCATGGGGAAGTGTTGAGGAGCTAGTTCAGAAGCCAGCTTGGGTTGGCAGTGACTGCAGTCTCAGGCCTCACTTTCTTGGCTCTGAAGCCATCTCTTTCTGACCTCACAGGGCCAAGAGGAGGAATTTTTTTAAGAATGGGAAATTTGCTGGTTGAGCGGGCCTTTGATCTTAGCAAAGGCAGGCTGATATCTGAGTTTGAGGCCGGTCTGGTCTACAGAGCAAGTTCCGGGATGACCAGGACTATACAGTGAAAACTTGTCTTGAAAAAAAAAACAACCAACCAACCAGACCAGGAAATTGTGCAACATGTGAAGCCTGTTGAGAGGGGATTGCATGCGATCTCTAGGGCAATGTGCTGTGTGCTGGTGTGTGGCTTCCAAATGGAAAGCCAGTTGTTAGCTGGTGATTGTTTTATCGGTGGATAGAAGGTTATCCTATTAGTAATTCAGGGTAATTTCTAGAGAAAGAAAGGGCTCAGTTACAGCCAACAAGTCCAAAATGTGGTGTCTGGGCTGGCAAGGTGGTTCAGTGGTAAAGACATGTTCTGCCAAACCTGATGACCTAAGTTCGAGTCTCAGGACCCACATGATGGAAAGAAAGAACCGAGTCCCATGAGTTATCCTCTGACCTCCACCCATATGCTGTATATGTGTGTATATATATATATATATATATATATGAAAATTTAAATCTGATGTCTGATTCTAGATATATCTGTCTGTCTCCTACACAGATGTCAAATGACCAAGAAAATATGCTAAACACAGGAAGTAGCCAGTGCTTTCTCAGCTCTGTTTCAAACCCGCCACTGCCATTTAGAGTCTGACCTTGGGGGCTGGAGAGATGACCCAGTGGTTAAGAGCACTGGCTGCTCTTTCAGAGGTCCTGAGTTCAATTCCCAGTAACCACATGGTGGCTCACAACCATCTATAATGAGATCTGGTGCCCTCTTCTAGCCTGCAGGCAGACATACAGGGCACTCATACATAAAATATAAATAAATAAATAGTGTCTGACCTTGAGTGGGCAATGTACCT
Source organism: Neotoma lepida (assembly GCA_001675575.1). NCBI lineage: Eukaryota > Metazoa > Chordata > Mammalia > Rodentia > Cricetidae > Neotoma > Neotoma lepida. The sequence continues at coordinate 174,119 of LZPO01055182.1, forward strand.
TCACATTGCCTGCATCACACTGTCACAGCCCTGAAACAAGGACAAAGCCTCCATGTTGAGAGTGAGCATTTAACTGTGAAACTACACATGGTAAATTTTAGGATGGGTGTATTAGCCATCTAAAAGATAGCTCTCTCTGGGAATGTTGGCTGTGAAAATNCATTGCTGGACCAGGTATCTGGTGGGCTAGATATGAATGTTGAAAGTGTTGGAGTTTTATATTTTAAATTCCTATCAGTAGGAGATGCCTGTTTAGTTCTTAAGTGGTCTGGGATTTTTTTTTTTCTTTGTAGTATCTGGTTCTTGATTGGTCTGGTTGGGGATGGTCTTTAATTATGAAAGTAATATATGCTTCATAGCAGATAGTAAGAATACCCTCTCCGAACCATCGGCATTGTTTTTCCTTTGTTTAGTTTTGGTGTGGTTTGGTTTGAGAACCATCGGCGTTGTTTTTCCTTTGTTCAGTTTTGGTGTGGTTTGGTTTGAGACCCCATCCCACTTTGTAGCCTCATCTTCGCAGATGACAGTTGCTGTTCTACTGCCTCAGCCTTCCGGGGCTGCCCCGTCTGGATGCATCTTGAGTTTGGGTGGTTTGTAATAGATGGGTTGATTAGCTTCAGCTTTGATTTTTTTGTCGCAAAGTGCCATTGTTTCTTCCCCAGCCTGTGTCCCTTTCTGAGGGCAAACTCCTTATGACTATGGTCGTGCTGCTCACAGCAGCTGCTGCTGAACTCCACTGGGCGCCCATGATTAAAGCACCCAAAAAGCTCCAACTGCAGCACTCACCAGCTTAGGAGAAAGCCAGGGTTTAATTGAGCTGTGTTATGAAAGGCTCTAATAATAGAGCCTGCCACTTGAAGGAAATGCCACAGCCCACTGGTACCGCAGAAGCTCCCTGTGTGAGGGAGGCCCTGCTGCCTGATGTCACAGTCAGCTCTCCAGCTCCATTTACATAAGGGATATTGGCTCACATGGTTACATAAAGTGGGCTTTGCTAGTAGTTTTGATTACTGAAAGTCTAACTGAAGACCTAGGAGCATCAGTGTACCTGTTGAGATTATTGTGAGTCCCATCAGACTCCAGAGAGAAGATGGACTAGAAAACAGTACGTCAACACAGTGATGCTGAACCTAGGTCTAAATATAGAGGCTTGTCTCCTACACTCTGGGCTTATCCTTCACTAGTTTATCTGATATAAAGAAAAAGCCCAGTGGTAAACGTTTGCCCTTCTGAGGTTGGAAGGAGTACCCAGGAATTCTGTGTCCAGAGCTGATTTTTAGTGTTCTCTATTAACTTGCATGGCCCTGCCAGTGCCATGAAATACCTCTGCCTTGCCCATTTCAAGTGATGCCAGCTGCCTCCATCATTCTGTCCTTAAAGACTCGGTGACACAACTAAAGAGGCCAAGGACTCCTGATTAACCCTGGCCTGGTAGTTGTTAAATACCGAGTTTTGAGTGTTCGCCCTTGTGTGCCAGGACACCAAGCCTGGGAACACCAAGCCTGGGAACACCAAGCCTGGGAACACCAAGCCTGGGAACACCAAGCCTGGGAACACCAAGCCTGGGAACAAGCACCCTCTTTGCTTCACTCACCAGTCTACACCTTCCCTATCATCCCTTTCTCACAGCCATTTATTGGCAGCACCAGGGACACTGCCCATTTTTTTTCTAAAGTGTGTTCCCCAAGTCCTCAGCAGTGGTGTTGGCAAATGAAGAACCGTTTCTTAAAAGGAAGGGAAATGAATCAATGCTACGGTTTTATTCTGCTGTATTCTTACTAGGTGTGGGAGGCGAAGAAGCATTGTTTGGGATTCTAGACATTGGAGGAGAGAGCGATTATTTCTTGTCATTTGGAATTAAGGAACCTAGTTTTCTGATCATGGCAGGCATGCTCCTTGAGAATCTGAGGTCTGAATAATTGGAGGAGTCACATGGTCTTTTTGAGTTCTAGTACAGTGAAGACTGTCTGTCTTTTGCCCTGTTTTGAAGCTTAAGTGAGGTCTTGTGAGAGCACCTGCTGTTGGAAAAGTGGATCAACAGATCAGTACTTGGTGGCTTCTGTGGGACTCAGCAGTGGACATAGAGACAGCAGTTCTCTATGGAGCTGACATGAACAGGAATGAACACATTCTGATTGCAGTTGACTAGGGAAGAAGTACCACTCTGCCAGCAGAAGGTCATGTCTGGACGGCGTGAGAACTAATCATGACTTTTTATATATATTTACAGGCCATGGTTTATATCCCCAGTATTCTACATTCCTAGGGCTGTAGCCCAGCAGCGCAGAGCTTGCCTGGCACTTTTGAGGCCCTGGGTTCTATGCCCAGGAAAAACAGGCAAGCTTCTAATGCCCCTGGGAAGCTGATAGCAAAACTGANGTGTAANGGGNAAACCCTGAGAAAGATGGAGGGAGAGAGGACGGGAAGAGACTGGAGCAGCCTTCATGCTGTGGTGCTCTCTCCACACCTGTGAAGGAAGACTGGGTAGAAAGGCCTCAAGACTGCAGCACAGTTCTGAGAGGAACCCCAAGGAAAAGCTGCTCGAGAGAGAAGCCTTGTGCCAGGCAGTGTGGAGCCAGCACTGCACGTGCTATGCTAAGTCCCTGTCTAGGAGTGGCCAGGAACACTGCGGCCCTCTCTAGATCACTGTCAGAACTAGTTGCCCAGGTACTGGCCTCTGATCCCTGCATGAGATCAAAGTCTACTGTGCAGGCCTGGGAGTGCTGTCAGAGCCAGGTGAGGCTCTAAAGCAGGCTACTCACCAAATCCCATTCTTGGTGCCATATAACCTAGGCTTTGCATGCCTCCAGAATGGCCACTACAGAGGCCCTGAGGCCGGAAAGAGCACCTAGGTCCGGGAGTGGGAACGCTGCAGGGATGGGGTGGTTGGCCAGGAGTTTGGACATGAAGTGTCTAATAGAACCACCTAAGCAGGGGCGTGAGGTGACTTCTGTGTGGTGAGGAATGCTCGGCCTGCAGTGCAGAGGACCGACTGGAAGGGAAGGGCCACCATGGAGATTCAGAGCTGTCTAATGACCGTGAGCAAAACAAACAGTGGTGGGAAATTGATCCTTTGGATGCTCGGATCCACTGGACCTGCTGTTGGCTTTTATAGAGAAAAGAAAGTAACAAAATGCCATCCGCTTTCTCAAATCAGTGGGTAGACAGTGATGCTCTGTGCAGAGTCACAGAAGATGACAGAAGTCACAGGGAAATTTATGAAGTCAAGACTCCCTTTTGAACATCAGTCAGCCAAGTGGCAATGTCATGCAGTATGTACTTGAAGTACAGTTTCCAGAGACATACCTGACCCCGGGAAAGGGTCATCAGTATGTAGAACCAGTTTAGCCATGGGATTGCCAAGGNGTAGAAAAAGGTTGTACAGAGAATGAGACCTGGGACCAACCCCAGCATTTAGAGCTGAGGCAGAGGGAGAAAAAGCAGAGAAGGAAGGGGAGTGGGTCCCAGACTGTCTGAGGAGGGTGAATAAGGTGAGGAGAGGTCTCTCTATACTGGTCAAACTAATAAATGAGGTGTGAGGGTAGGAGCTATCTTAGTGGATTAGTTAAAGAAGAAACAATGTAGAGAAGCAGACCAGCCTGGGCAGGCCTCTTTGCAAGAATTCCATGTTGTAAGAACTGAAACAGTTCACTGGGTGAAGAGGTCACAGGAGCATGGGGACTGGCAATTTCATCCCCCTTGTCTAGAGAACAAAAAGACAGCACAAAAGCTAGTGCCTGGTCAGCAGCGCCCTTCTCAGGTCAGGCCAGGCTTTCTGAGGGCAAGAGAGGCCCCATAACATGGTCCTGAGTGTGTCGCTCTGACCCAGGTTTGTAGAATGGAGCCAAAGCCTCTGTAGGCAAGCAGAATGGAAAAGGCATATGGCCTGGTTTTTTAGTTACCTAGCTGCCATCACAGAAGAAGAGGCTCNTCCTATCTCAGCCATGGACNGGAGCAGCCACTGGAAGGCCAAGGTCAGCCTTTGGGCCTCAGGGACAGAAAGACTGAAGCAGGGAGCAAGGACTGTCTGAGAAACAGTACTGTTTATTGCCACGTCAGACTTCCTGGCCATGAGCAGAAAGCTGGGTGTCAGCAGCACCAAGTATTAGGGGCCAGAAATCAATTGTCATTAATTTTGGAAAGGTATCCCAAGTCCTTGATTGCCTCCTGAAGCAGCTAACTGGAGAGCAAGCAGCAGGAAGAGATGATGGGCTGTTAGCAAGGCTCACAGGAGGACTAGGAAGAATGTGCTGGCTAAGCATTCAGAACCTCCCCAGGAAGACTTTAAACAAACAGCCCAGGCAAAGCCACAGCCTTGGTGTTCCCAAGGAAGCTCGTGGTCATGGAGCAACTGAAGACTCCCCTCGTTTGCATGGGAGAGTAGCTGGAGGGAGACAAGGAAGGTGTGAAATCAGGGAGCACNTTTCCGTANAGTTCCTGACGGAAGCATGTGTAGGAAGTGTATAGCCTGGAACCAGCGCCCTAAGGCTCTGGTGTGTGCAGTCACAGACAATTGGAACCTGTACAGACACCATCCCCAGTGGCCTATCTGAAGAACAGAGGAAGTCGATACCACTGCGGAGCAGTTCAGAACTGGGGGACCACAGGCCTTCCCAGCAGCTGTAGCCATGATAAGATATAGTACAATGTACTGTCCTCTTTGGACCTCTGATAGGTTGTTCTGTCTGCTCAAAGTGCATTTGATAAAGTTTTTTTTTAAAGATTTATTTTTTTTATGTACATTGGTGTTTTACCTGCACGTATATCTGTGTGAGGATGCCAGATCCCCTGGAACTGGAGTTACAGACAGTTGTGAGCCACCATGTGGGTGCTGGGAATTGAACCCAGGTCCTTTGGAAGAGTGGTCAGTGCTCTTAACTGCTGAGCCATCTCTCCAGCCCCTTGATAAAAGTTCTTAACTGACTTCATATCTGAGGAAAAGATGGAAAACAGGCGAGTATGCTACCTAGACCAAATTCTCACTAAGAGGAAAGGAGATATGATGGGAGAATTCTGTTTCATACAGTAGAGCATATCAAGAGTGTCAGCAGGAAGGTGGTGTGGAGACTGTCAGAAGAGCAGGGGCAATGTCCAGGCACTAGCAGGAGGACCCTGGGCTGTCCAGGAGCTCGTGCTGAGGTGGCCTGGAGACTCCNGGGATGAAGAGGCCCGTTTCAATGAGTATGGATAGACTGGAGACTTCAGAAGCTGTAGGTGAGATTCCATGGCCAGAGAGCAAAAGGGAATCTGGTACAAGAGGGACGGGGCCCTAAAAGTCAGTGCTGACACAGTCACATGACCAGTGGAAGTGGAAAGCAGCCCTGGTGCCTGAGAGGTGCTGGGTGGTGCACCCCACTCTAATGGATGAGAACCTAGTGGTGCACAGCATCAGACAGGCTGGCCTGGTATTAGGAATACAGATTCGGGCCCCTCACTGCCTTCAGTACCAAAGTTAGAATACTAAAGGATGGGAGGGAGGTGGCTTCAGGATTCTGCATTGCAAATATATTTGATTCTATTTTAAAAAACAATTTATATTTGATTCTATTTAAAAATACAGTTTAGCTCCACTGAGCTAAGTCAGGTAGCATCTTACTGCCTAAGATTCTGTGAGGATATGGGCTACAGCCTGAACACCTTGTCACAGCTTGGCTGCAGTTACTTTATGTACAGACACAGACAAGATTTCTGTAGAGGTAAGCTTTCAAAAAAGAACCATTTTTCTAGGGGCTAGGGGTATAGCTCAGTAGAGCGCATGCCAAGGGCCTCGGGTCAGATCCTCAGCACTGCCTCCCCTGTCTCCACCGACCCTCTCCTAATAACAAGCTGTGTGGATTTCGGCTGCTGCTGGAGTCTCCAGGAGAGCAATTCAAACAACAAATCCCAGGTTTATCACAGAGCGTTTAAGTCACTGCACTGGGGACCAGGCATGCACTGGNGACCAGGCATGGGGGACTGCCTCTGTTGGAAACTTCCCAGGTGATTCTAATGTGGCCACCGTGGAGAACCATCATTTTAAGTGTGGCACCTTTTGAAGGCGCTTGTCTATATGACGTCCATTTTCTTTTCACATGAACAAGTGCCCCTTCCCATTTCTTCTCCATCAAAGACTTTGTTCTCAAAATTACAAAGGATGGAACAAATGTGTTTGAAAGAGAACTGTATTCAATGGGTTTGTGTCTCCAGGCCCTAAAACCATGTCAGGGAACTGAAAAGATTTTCAGATACCACTGGAGACCTGTATGTTCTTAACGGTTATGAGAAGTGATAAAGACAGCACTGGAAGGCAGCTGCACAATGTGAGCCACTACGTTTGAGTCTTTTCTTGAATAAAATTACAAGATGCATAACTTAAACATGCAATTTGTAATTGGACATGGTGGCATATTCCTGTCATCTTAGCATCAAGGAGACTGAGGCAGGGGTGTCAAAGGTTAAGGCAGCTGAGAACACATGGCTCCAGGTCGGCCTGGGGTAGACAGTGAGACAACAACAAAGAACAGTATTTTATAAAACTTTAAGAAGGAACTAATAGGGGGCTGGAGAGATGGCTCAGTGGTTAAGAGCACTGGCTGCTCTTCCAGAGGATCTGAGTTCAATTCCCAGCACCCACATGGCAGTTCACAACTGCCTGTTAATCCAGTTCCAGGGGACCCAACACCCATGGCAAAACACCAATACATAAAATAAAATAAAAAAGAAGGAACTACTGAGGAAAAATAGACCATTCCTGCCCAGTCAGGCATTGGCCCTGGCATCTGTNAAAGTTACTCAAAATAGTGTTGCTTGATCCGCTGGAGGGAGGTGAACTCAGTTATACTGTTAAGGCAAATTCACAACAGCTTGAACAGCCTTCTCTAAACCCCACTGACACTGGAGTGAATGAGGTTGGCCCTCAGAGCTCTCCCCTGCCTGGTTCTGAGATGCATTCCAGCCGTAGCTGTGAACCTCTGTATTTATGGAGTGCATTTGAACAGTGGGATCCTTTTTAGGACCANGCTGTACTTCAGGCCAGGGATGGATGCGTTGGTTTTCTGAGTCTTTGACAGGACCTAGCATGGAACTTGATTCCTTTCCTTCTAGTGCTGTTAGTTGTAGACAAAGACAAATTTATTCTCCAAAAACAAATCATTTAGGATGCAATGTACTCAAGGTCTATTTCGTTTTTTCTTTATGTGTAGTGTGTTTTGCCTGCTTGTGTGTCTGTCTAATGGACCACATGTGTGTCTGGTGCCCAAGGAGGCCAGAAGAGGGCATCAGATCCCCTGGGACTGTAGTCACAGACGTGAGCAGTCTACTGGTGCTGGGGATGAAGCTGGAGCTCTCTGAAGAGCAGACAGTGCCCTCACCTGAGTCATCTGTTCAGCCCTCACCGCCTATGGACTCTACACTCAGGTGTACACAGCTAAGGTCTACATCTGGGAAGCAATGTGAAGTTGACTTCCCTTAGGTGCCAGGCTGCCAGGCTGCAGCCCAGGCCTACTCCAGGACCCTAGTGGTGTCGGCAACCCAGTTCTGTCTTACTACTTCATCTCTGAGGAGTGGCCCACGTGGGCAGAGTCTAGATGTGCCATAGCAGCTACAGCTTGATCCAAGCACCCAGGACCCACCAGGACCCATTCTCTCTCTCTGTCTCTCTCTCTCTCTGTCTCTCTCTCTGTGTCTCTCTCACTGTGTCTGTCTGTCTCTGTCTCTGTCTCTGTCTCTGTCTCTCTCTGTATGTCTCTCTCTCTCTCTCTCTCTCTCTCTCTCACACACACACACACACACACACCAGCAGCAACGAAATCTAGAAAATAGCATTCTGAGGTATCCTGTAAAAACCCTATCGAGGGGGGAAGAACAGACACGGGGATAATGAGCAGTCTTTCCAGAATATTCCTGCAGGGAATATTCTCATACTGAAGTGTAGCTTCGGGCCTCAGGTGGCTCCACCCACAGAAAATCTGGCTTTCTGCGTCCCTCAAGCTGGAGCGCGGCTCTCCCTCCTGGTGGCCCTAGCACCGGTTCTGCCCCGCCCACTCCCTGTGGCCTCATTAGCACATCGCAGTCCAGTCCGTGGCGTTGTAGGCGAGGAGCGGGTTAGAGGGGCAAGGAAGGGAGCGGGCGCTGCTGCAAGGCTGATTAAAAGAAACGTGTTTCCTACGTGTGCCTCTTCAGCCTGCGCACCGTCTGCTTTCTCGTCATTGCACGCGTCACCTGTCACCAGCGCATTTTCCCTCGTCTTCTGGACGTTTCTCTTACTGCTCTAGACTCAGCCACTCCTCCCTCTTATTACCCCAGCNAGTAAACGCGCATACATTCCCTTCCCTTGTTTTGCTTTTTTTAAACAAAGAACACTGCTTTCTGTTACCAGAAAGAAGAAAAAGAGGAGGAGGAGGAAGGAGGAGGAGATGGAGAGGGGAGAAGGAGGAGGTTGAGGAGCAGGTGGAGGAGGAGGGAGGAAGAGAAGGAGGTGGAGGAGACGGAGGAGGAGGAGGAGGTGGAGGAGCAGGTGGAGGAGGAGGAGGCAGAGGACGAGGAGGACGAAGAGGACGAGGAGGAGGAGGAGAGAGCCAACGGTTCCATCTCTCTGTCCACATGGCCAGATCTCAAGCCCGCATTCTTTTCCACCTGTGTGGAACTTTAATTAGTTCAGGTGGGAGGTCTGTGCCAAGAAACAGGGTGTGCATCGTGATGGCAGATTTCTTCCCTTAGAGCCTTTTCACATCGAATCCCGCTCGCAGCTTTTGTGCAGAAAGCGGTGTAGTAGACACCCAGCTCCGGGTCTCAGCACTGACCAGGAGCTGCCTCACAGAACACAGGTACCTGCAACTGTGATTGACATGTGAATGCTCATCATACTTAGCATTTTCAGCCCCACAGCCACCCAGCTATGAACTAAGTAATGACACCCCGCATTTGACTGATGAAAGAATTCCGCTGCTTTGAATGGTCAAGTGTGTCCGAGAATGGAACGAAATTGGGCCTGGACTTTCTGTTGTTCTTTGGCAGATCGTATGATGTCCAAGAATTGTCTAAGCTTAAAGAGTTGATATCATCGTTAAAAATGAACAGTGTGCTGCATGTTTTCTTCCTGCTATATATAGTCCAAGGCTGTTCCCAATTCGACTCCACAGCACTGGCTTCCACAGTTCTAACGAAGTCAGGCTTTGTCAGGTTCCTGCTTTGCTCAGGGTCAGGAGGGCAGGCATGAATTGCCTCCATCATTCTGCTGGCTAACAGTTCTCTGCCTGAAGCTTTGGGTGTCAATTTGAATCTGTCATAAGCGAGGAAAGCTAATCTCATATGTGTTACCTGAGAATCAGATATTTAAGGTCTGGAGATGGAGCTCAGTGGTAGCATTGCTCAGCATGTGCTATGCCCTGGGGTTTGTTCCCTAGCATTGAAAAAAATATAATTTAAAAATCGGGCATTTAGGGCTGGCGAGATGGCTCAGAGGTTGAGAGCACTGGATGCTCTTCTAGAGGTCCTGAGTTCAATCCCCAGCAACCACATGGTGGTTCACATCCATCTATAATGAGATCTGGTGCCCTCTTCTGGCCTGCAGGTATATATGCAGAGCATTCATACCTAAAATATAAATAAATAAAATTAAAAATTTATAAAAAAAATAACCAAGCATTTAAAGAGCAGGGGAGCTGGAAAGGTGGCCTAGCAGTTCAGCTCCCAGCACACACATGGTGGCTCACAACCTTCTGTAACCACAATTCCAGGGGCACCAGGAATGCACATGATATACAGATATACACGCAAACCAAACACCCATACACATAAAATAGTAGTAATAATAAAGACTAAAGAGATACACACAAACACATATGTTCATATATATAATACATATATTATATATACTACATATATATATATATACTTTTAGAAACCCAAATATTTAAGTTCTAATGGAAATTCTGGGTGGCTTCAAGCAACACTAGCCACTTGAAAAGGAAAAAGATTATCTATGGGATAACAACTGGCTTTTGTTCATTTTTTAATTTTTTATAAGAAATAGCCAGTTTTTACACGTGATTCCCAGCTTGTAAGATTGCCTGAAATGCATTTTGTATTAAAAATAGCAACTGCACAGTCGTTGCTTCAAAGATGCCCTGAAATGAGAGTAAACATCGAATCTTCCCAACATGTGTGAGCATGGCTCTAACTGAGCTCTTCGGAAGACAAATTACAAGTTTTAAAAAATCTAAGAAACTTTGAAACTGTGTCATTTATAATGTGAAATTGATGCAGAAATTCATGGTTGACTCATAGCTCCCACATTCATCCTTGACTCTCTTTAGCTCATATGGTTTTCTTTAAAAATTAGTGTTATCAGCTAAGTGGGACTATTTCCCACCCCTACCCACACAGAAGAGCGCTTTTGTGAGCATGTCAGCTCTGTTCCTTCCTTACATGCCATCGTGGGGTGTGACAGCAGCAGGCTGGCTGTTTATGTTTGATCTCCAACTCCAAATAACGTGGGCCTCTCCTCTCCATTCCGCTTCTGTGCACAGAACCCACGGTGTCAGAACCAAGGAATTGTACGTTTACACGGGATCTTTAAGTCCAGCCTCTTTTGATATGTGTCTGTGTGAGGCACAGGCTTGAGTGAGTCGTCCACACACACAGCTGGTAACAGCTGGGACAATGTCCCGGTCTGTGCGACTCCAACTCCTGAACTCTTTATGATCACTTGATTCACTGCCCCCAGCTCATCTGGGCTTCCCTTCCCATAGTTCCAAGTTGCTGCCACTCAGCAGTGTCTTCCGCTAGTGTCCTGCTAAACCTAATTAGGAGGTAGTGTGACATTGTATCAACAGAGGCCTCCAGATATGTGAAGTCACCCAATTTTTTTTTTTTTTTTTGAGACAGGGTCTCACTGTGTAATGCAGGCTTTCTTCAAACTCACTGTTGTAGTCCAGGCTGGTCTTGAACTAACATCAGTCCTCCTGTCTCAGCCTCCTTCCCTGCTGTCCACAGTCTCCCCAGCTGTCCGAATGTTATCCTCCCATACACTGTCTTCTTCTAGACTCCCTGCTCTTTTTGCATCAAGTCTCTCTAGGCCACCGTCCATCTGACAGTGACAGAGTCTATCATTCTTGGCTTATTTCACCTCTGGGCAAGAAGCATCATCCCAGACTGTAGCTCTGCTGTGCCCCACCAGCCTCAAAAGTTTAGCTGAGTTACCAGTAGCTTCAATTGTTTAAAGAAATGATGTTGAGCAAGACCACCAACCTCTGGAGAGATGCTTCCTGCTCTAAGCCTCCACAGGTCTCCCCTCCACCCCGGCAGAAATCCTCCACTGTTCTGTATTTCTTTGACTGTAAGACTCATGTTGCTTTCTCTTGACTCTGTCCAGGCCGACTCCACACCACCCTGCCCAGCTTCTACAGCTTTGCTCCTCTCCACAGCTGCTCTCAAGCCAGACTCCGCCTCTCCCTCTGTCTGTGCCTGCCTGTCTTTCTTGTGATTTAGCTCCTGCGGTACCATNTCTCCGCTCTGTGCTGTGGGCAGCATTCCTGCCATGTCTGTGGAAGCTGCCAGGGTGTGGGCAGCTTGCATTCTCTCCCACACAGCACCCAGCACCTAATGAGGAACCCCATAAGTAGCTGTCGGGTAGATTTGTCCAGCCCAGAATTGAACCAGAAATTCTGAGCCATCACATCTTAGTCTCGACTCATGCTAGNCTTCTAGTCAAATAAAACCCTTAATCCCTTTTTTAAAAATGTGATCCTTAACTAAGGTAGTGCTTCTGTTATTTCCTTGTGCCTACTTTTGGGCTGATAAGCAGGACTTTTCAATTGAAGTTTAATTTCCATCTGTTGTTTTTGACTGTTAAGATCTTTTGTTCGGCCGGGCGGTGGTGGTGCACGCCTTTAATCCCAGCACTCAAGAGGCAGAGGCAGGTGGATCTCTGTGAGTTCGAGGCCAGCCTGGGCTACCGAGTGAGTTCCAGGAAAGGCGCAAAGCTACACAGAAAAACCCTGTCTCGAAAAAAAAAAAAGAAGAAAAACTTGCTTCTGGCATGGGCTGATCAAGTTGGTAACAGTTATGACTTGAAATTACTGTTGGTTATTTTTTTTTTTGGCAGTAGGGAATGGTGTGTCTTCCATAACGTACTGACTGGTATTAGAGAACAACTCTGGTACATACATTTTNAAAAAAAAAAAATCTTTTGTTCGTGGGTTGAGTTTCTTACCCGGTTTGTTGTTGTTTCTGCTTTCCCTATGCTCTCCACGGATGCAGCGTGCGTATCGATCAGGTTTCATCAGGGCTGCTGATGCAAACGTATTTTGAACAGGAGAAACCCCCAGTAACCACAGCTTGACCTTTCACCCTCTAGCCTGGAAGCTTCACTTCCAAGCTAACTTCCCAGTCCTGATCTCTTATCTGGCCATTTCTGAGCAGTTATTTAACCGCCTGTGACTAGTCCCTTGTTTTTATTATAACTTTAAAAAAAAGATTTATTTGTTTATTTTATATATATGAGTGCTCTATCTGCATGTACAACTTTATGCCAGAAGCGAGCACCAGATCCCACTGATGCCCATTGTTGTGAGCTGCCATGTGGGTGCTGGGAATAGAACTCTAGTCCTCTGGAAGAGCAGCCAGTGCCCTTAACCTCGGAGCCATCTCTCCAGCCCCTTGTTTTCATTTTAACTTAGCATGTGTACAGATAAAGAGGAATCATCCATTAATTCACTTTTGTGTACACCAGTACTTTTGTGTGATATGAAAGAGCAAGTAAGATTTGGTNCCTGCCCCACTCCAAGCTGCAAAGAACAGATAAGACATACGCACAGCCGGGTAGATGTAGCACCACGAGCAAGGCAGGGCATAGGTAACTGCAAGAGCTCCACAGAGTCCACTGGTGGAGAGACTCAGTAGCNAGAAGATCCCTGCGGAATGCCTGGGGTCGTCATTAGTGGAGTTGGGGTGCAGGCTTCTATTGTGACAAAGTTCAAATACAGAGCTTTGTGAACCAGGGTCTTCCTGTAGCTGAGGCTGGCCTTGAACCCCTGATACCCCTGCCTCTATCTCTCAAGTGCTGAAATCACAGGCAGTCACTACCATACCTAACTCAAAACAGGAAACATTGTGTTGAGACAGTCTGTTCAACTATGTGTATTCCACCCCTTCTTTCATTTTGCCTATTTAAAAGAGAAAAGGAACAACCACTATTATGTGTGTATGTGTATGCCCACCATGGTGTGCCTGTGGAGGCCGAAGCACAACTTGGGGAGCTGGGTCCCTCCTTTTATCAGCTGAATCCGGGGTATCAAACTCAGGTTGACGGGACTGTTAGCAAATGCCCTTACTGCTAAGCTATCCCACAGGCCCCTTTGACTACTTTTGAACACTCAGAACTTGTTACTTTGCTGCCCAGGCTGATCTCAAATCCACAGTACTCCAGCCTCAGTTTCTCTTGTAGCTGGCATTACAGGCTTGCACCACCACACCTGACTATCAATCACAGTTCTAGGCTGTAGCCCAGCAGCACTCTGTCTTCTCTTTACAGGTAAGGCAAGCAGCTGGTCCAAGCTCACTGGCTCTGTCCTCGACATGAGGCTCCACTCACGTCCTCATGGCTCCAACCCTTACCCTGTCGGAAGGAAGGGAGAAACCTGGGCACATCACTCACACTTGGTGAGGGCATAACCAGGAAACTAAGTCTGCGGCTCCCCTTCTTTCACCCTGGAAGGAACTTTGTCACGTGGCCACACCCAACCCAAAGTTAGTCTGGGAAGTATAGTCACTCCAGATAGCTCTCTGCCTAGCTAAAACAAAGAGAAAACCGACAACTAGGAAGACAGCTGCCAGCCTGCCACAGGAAGAGAAGAATTCCACAGGAGGAGGGAGACTGTGGAAGAGGTGCTGGTTTGTTATATTGAGTAGACACTCCTGGGAACACAGATTTGTATGTTAAGGGGGAAAATGGAGTTCTTAAAGATTGAGTTCTTTTGAGAGTCAGGCGTCTCCATTTCTCAAAACAATAAAGAAAAACTGGTCAGAAGAATGTGCAGTTAGACGGAGGGTGAAGGAAGGTCACGTGGGGCTAGCAAGAAAAGCGGACAAACAACCGCAGTGCCAGCTCTGACAGACGCAGTTAGAATAGCCTGGAAGTAATCGTGACAGAGAGCATGAGGAGAGAATCAACTTGTGTGGCTGTGGCCGTGCTGTGGGAACAGGTGAGCCACCAGATGCACCTCATGTTGGGTAGCTGGAGACAAGGCTGCAGATGTGGGAGGCACACTGGCTTGGCTAGCCTGGGGATTCTGGAAGCTAAGCCCAGGGAGCCCTTCTTCGTCACAATCAGGAGTGGTCACCACATCCTCCCAGACCCAGGAAGCAGAGCCCAGTAATTTCCCTGAAAACATCATCACAGCAGGTTCTGTGCAAGAGAAGGCTTTTCGTTCTTTCGGAAGTGTCGTGTCCCAACCCCTCCACCCCCACCTGCTTCCATCCTGATGTTCATTTTTGTTCAAATTCAGTAAAAGCATCACCAATTTTTAAAATGATGCTTGTTTTCCTGCTCTCAGTTCGCCAAAGGTGTTTAATCTGTTTGTTCTTAAAACACAACTCTTCCCGGGGTTTATGTGTGCTCTGATTTGAAATGTTTCATGCAACAACAAAAACAATTCTCTTTGCAGGATGCTGCTGTTGCTTTGTGTCCCATCCAAGAATGATACTTCACATCTGTTAAATGGTAGTATTTCCCCCACTAAGCAAATTCCAAGCCAGGAGAGCCAAAACCTCTAACTGTCACCCGCCACCCAGAGAAAGGGCCATGGCTGGAGGTTCTTAGCAAACCTGCAAATCCCCAGGGGAGGGGAGCAAGTTGTGAATGGAGAATCCCTCTGCTCCATGCCCTGTGTGTGTGTCTAAGGCTGGCTTGTGTGGAAGGCAGTGGTATTCNAAATGTCAGTATAAGGGCAGCTCTTTCCTCCTCACTGAGCGCTTGCTTGGTGTGTGCCAGACTCTGACCTAGGGATTCATGGCTGCTACCGTTATTTGCGCTTCTGTGTTGTGGGGCAAATCCTCTCTTTTCTCCCACTTTATAGAAAAGGAAACCAAATTTAGTGAGGTTAAGTGGGCATGCAAGGTGGCTCAGGGTTTGAGTCTTAGTCTCTACAATGTAGTCCTAAAATTCTCTGGTGGAGACTATCTCTGTGCAACAGGCCTTGTAAGCCAAGAAACGCTGTCACATAGGAGAGCACTAAGGAGCCTTCAAGAAGCAGGAACAGGCAGAGGATGAACTGGAACAAGAGGCAGAGATGGGAGAGACAGAACAGACCCCACTTTCTACCAGTTAATATACTTTTTCAAACTTCAAAATTCCCCTCAGCTCCTCAGCCCCTCAGCCCCTCAGCCCCTCGGTCACAGCACCACCAAGATGTGTCTGCCAGCAGGCCAGATTCCAACCTGGGAATGACTGTTTAATGCTGCTATGGTTCACGTGTTGGAATTCCTGGTCCCCAGTTGGTGGTGGTGTCCTGGGAGGCTATAGGGGAGCAGCAGAGTGAGTGGCTGGGTCCAGGCCTGTGGTTGGTAGCCTGGCTCTGCTCCCATTCTCTGTCTTCTAACGCTGTGAGGATGTGAAGGAGCTTCCCCTCACAGTGTCCTGCCCCCCTAGGCTGACTCCCCACAGTGTCCTGCCCCCTAGGCTGACTCTCCAACGCACCTTCCCCACCGAGATGGACTGTGTTCCCTGAAACTGTGAGTCAGCACACTCCCTCCCTTCAGTTGCTTACGTCAGGTCACAACAATAAGAAAAGCTAACACTACATTGGTGAGCATCTTTACATTTCAACCCTGGTTCCTTCCAAACACAAGGACAGCAAGTTTTAATGCAGGCCTTTAGATTCAGGCTGATCCTGGCTAGCATCCCTAACACAAACCCTCTGAGGACCCTGCCTTCCTCCCTGCTTACTGTTATCTGGTTTCTTCCATCTCTTCTTGAAAGTCCCTGAGTCTTGTTTCCCTTGTGCTTTGCAGCCCCACAGCCTGGATCTTTTTGTCTCGGTGATACCGTCCTGAAGGTCACCAGCCATCAACTTGTCAAGTCCAAGTGCAGTCTCCCTCATTTTCACACAAGAGCTTCTGTTGTCCATTGTCCACACCCTAATAATCTTGGCTCTGATTAGACGTCCTCACTGTGTTCTCCTCGGTTCCATCTGACCGTTTTAGCTCTTGCTTCTGGAATTCCATGTCCTCGCTCTCCTAGATCACTTCTCCCCACTGTTCTCACTCCCACACTCTCTCTATGTGGTTTGATTCAACTGCAGTTCACAAGCTGATGACCTCAGCCTAGACATTTCTTTTCACTCTGACTCATACTTGCTGGAGCTGCTGGTCATCAGAGAGGTGTCATATGGGCCGGTGGTCATCAAGGGGGTGTCACATAGGCCCAGAAGGCACCAGTTCCCAGTTCCATCTCTC
>LZPO01055182.1:220614-238228 GCA_001675575.1 Neotoma lepida
AGATGTGTATGTGTGTGGTGGCAGTGGGGGTGTGTGCTGGTGTGTACATATGAATGCAGGTGCACAGTGTAACTATAGAGGTAAGAGGTTAACCTCTGATGCTTGTCCTCGACTTCTGCCTTGTTTGAGATGGGTCTCTAGCTGTGCACCACTGCTGGCCCTCGAGCCTTAGGGAATTAATTCTCTTGTCTCTATTGCCCATCTCCTCACAGGAGCACTGGAATTACAGCCTCTCCAACTGTGTCCAATTGTACTTGAGTGCTGGGGTCCTGGACCATCCTTACATGGTGGGTATCTTTTCTACTGAGTCATCTCCCCAGCCCATCATGGAAGAATTTTAAGCAGAGATGAGAACGATAGATTATCCAGGAAGCAAGGACAGAGGCAAAAAGATCCTTTGGTGGTTCAGGCTAAAGACTGCACACTGATGACAGCCTAGGCTGTGGGGACCACAAAGACGAGCTGCACTGAGGTCACACCGTGCAGACTGATCTGACAAGCTACAGTGAGAGATTAATTGCAAAGTGAATAAAAACATAATTTTATTAAATTAATTTTACAAATTTAATAAAATTAACGAATTTAATGAAGAAATTTAAAATGTATTTTATATTATATTTATCATATTAATTANATTACATAATATAATTATATATTATTTAATAGGTTTTCTGCCTCCTGATAATAAGTTTCTCCACCGACACAGTAAGCCAGATCAAGCTGAACTGAAAAAGTATAACAAGAGGTTTATTGAAAGCAACTCCTGGGCAGGTTCTCTGGTCCCAAAGATTGAGGCCAGAGAAGTCCCACCCCCAAACTAAAGCAGGAAGATTTTATAGGTTGTAGGCGAGGGGTGATGACGTGTCCTCCACAAGCTGGGCTTGTGCCCAAGTATGGTCAAAAGCTGAGCACTTAGGCAGGGACTTAAGCTGTTGGCAGCTTCAGGGGAGGAAGCTGCCATAGTCACCAAGAATGCAGAACTGGGCTTTTTAGGGCCTTTTCTTTGTTCGGAGAATTTGAGGGGGTGGGGATTGGAAAAAGAGAAAGACAGGAATGGGGCTTTCTGGATTGTGCAGAGGTGAGCTGGAGGCTCCAATCAAACATTATTATATTTAATATAATATAATTATACAGTATTAATTATATCATATTTGTTGTAAATTACAAACTTATAATTTATAAAAATTTAATAAAAATTAAAAAAATCTCTAATTCAGCTTAAATTCTAGTCAGTTGGCCTGAGCATGGAGCAGACGGCAGTAGCAGCAGCACCAAGGCTGGAAAGACTGGGCAAGAGGGACTGGGGTTGGGGATAAGCAGTGGCTCCATTTGCTAACCTGGAGGCACAAATGAATGTTCAAACGGGGATGTTCGGGGACTAAAACCCCAGAGCTCAGAGGAGAGAGCAAGACTGAAAACACGCTGGAGTCATCAGCACATAGGCAGCTTTGACAGCTGACCAGGGTGACCGACCTAGTGGGAGAAAACAGGCCAAGAAGAGGATGAAGACATCTAGGAGTAACTGAGAACTTGAAGATCCATTTTACAGATGGGGAAACTGAGGCTCTGAGAAGCTAAGCAAATTGTCCCAGGTCACAGTATGACGAAGTTTGGCTTACTTCAGGGTCTGATACTTGCCTGATTCACTTCAACACATGTGGTTTCTCAGCTCTGCCATGTTGATGTCCTGTACTGTGAAGCAAATTAGGCTCTGGGCAGCTCCTTTCTCTGTCTATGGAGTGAGAGCAATGATAACTACACACACCACTTAGGGCAGTGTGAGTACACAATAAACTACACAACGATAACTACACACACCACTTAGGGCAGTGTGAGTA
Organism: Neotoma lepida; assembly: GCA_001675575.1. NCBI lineage: Eukaryota > Metazoa > Chordata > Mammalia > Rodentia > Cricetidae > Neotoma > Neotoma lepida. The sequence goes on from LZPO01055182.1 coordinate 222,453, forward strand.
CACAATAAACTACACAATGATAACTACACACACCACTTAGGGCAGTGTGAGTACACAATAAACTAATAGAATGGAAATGCTCCCAGCCACGGCTGGCACACAGTGGCAGTGGTTCATGGTGTTGTGTGAGTCACAGGGTAAGAGGCCTCACATGGAAGAAAAGCCAAGAAGCTCTGTGTCTCCATAGCCAGGCAAGCTGGCTCCATTGCCACTGTACAGGCAGGGGACTGTGGAGGACAGGCCTGTCCTAGAAACTCTTATATTTGTTACCAGGGCAACCTTTGGTCTTGGATAAATCTAGCCTTGTCCTTATGCAAGTGAACTGTGATGTCTTTCTACTTTGGCGGTAGAGACAACGTCTCTATGTGGCCTATATAGTGTTCACACTGAGAGACAGAGAGCAGGTGCCTCCACGTGAGCTCTTGGCCCCTTGCTGTCTTGGTTGGCCCATCTGGGAACTCTCTTTGGCCATGGGTCAGGATGGTGCCTACTGTTTACTTAAGCTTGTTGGTGTTGTACCTCACAGCCATAAAAGTGTAGCTAATTGATAGTGGGTTCACTAGCATTAATTTCACAGCCTTATCTGAGACTCTTCTGAGAATAATTAAGTGTTATCAGTTTTGTGAATGATGAACCCAGAAAATGAAAAGTTTCAGGGTGTACCGAGATGGCCAGTCAGGAAAGGGCTTGCTGTGCAAACACAGAGACTTGAGTTCGATTCCCAATGCCTGTGTGATATACGTTTGTAGTTCAGTGCTGGGAAGATGGAGGCAGGAGCATTCCTGGGCTGGCTGGCTCACCTAGCCAAACTGGTGGGCCCCAGGTCCCAGCGAGAGACCCTGTTTCCAGAAAAGTAGACATCCTCTAACAAATTACACCCAGGTTTGACCTATGCCCTACACATACACACACACACACACACACACACACACACACACACACACACACACATACCTACTTCAGCCACTCAGGTTCTACCCTCACAGGCTCCTCCAGGAAAGAAGAAAGAGACAGTGAAAACAAATAATAATTTCCTAAAACTTTCTTGGGACTCACCTCCTGGGTCCTTTCCATAGCCCTGTGATATTCTGGTCTGAAAGCACAAAGTCCTTCAGCCAGCCACGGGGCTGGAGCCGTGTGAGGACATTCTTGCATGACCTACTTGCCTTAAAGGAAGCAAGGTGGAAAGGAGGGAGGCTATGCTCTTCCTGCACCTCAGATCTGACAGCCCAGCTTTTCAAAGCTCCACAGCATGGAGCTTTTGATTAGGGGAGAGAGAGCAGGCCCAGGAGGCCCAGACTCAGCAGCAAATGTGGGTTTGAAGTGTTATTCTCGGCTTGCTGGGCCAGCGTCTCCATTGTTCTCAATGCCTGGAGCAGAAAGGGTGACTCTCAGCACCACACAGGAGCTTCTGTCTGGCTAGCCTGAGATTCTGCAGTCCCAAGGAGGGAATCAGCAGCAAGCCCATCCAGCCGAGCTGCAGAGCAGGCTCAGGTTGGCACTGGGCGTGGCGGCTCCTTCATTACAGTGGCAGCGCTGGCTACAATCAGCCTCCGGGAAGACGCTAACGAGCTCCCATCTGCAGCAGATGGTAGAAGGCTAGCTTTTGATTTCTCTTGTTCCCCTGCTTTTTCTTTCCTCAAAAAAAATGTGCTAACCAAGACACTCCTTTCTTGTGCTTGATTTTAACAAAGCCACACATGAATTTTTAACTCTTTTTAGCCCTACCGTCTTCAGATCATGGATTCAAGGAGCAATGGCCTCTTGGAACCCAGGGAGACTCACTCCCTAGCATCTTTCCTCTGCTCCTTCCTATGTTGTCTACTTCCTTTCTTTTTAGCACAGAGGAATCATATATACATACATACATACATATATATACATATATATATGTATATATATGAGCCTCGAGGACCCTGGAGGTGTGGATTTCACTCTCTGCCTGTCTGAGACAAGCAGAAGTTATTATGCTTTGGTTAAGTTTTGTTTCCCCCTTAAGACAGACACACTACCCTGACACACACACTCATACATGAACTCATGAAGTGAATCACTACAGTCTGTCAAATCCCTTCCACAAGCAGGCGCCCCACTGAGTAACATCAGACGTTACTTTAAGTAGGTGCTGTGATCAGCCCATTTCATAGATAAGGAACTGAGGCTAAAGAACTTATCCAAGATCAAATGGCCAGGAAGGGACAAAACCCAAAGCCAGGAAGTACAATTCCCAAGCCAGGGCTTTCAGGTGCTGTATGCTTCCGTCCTCCTCAATGAGTAGGTGGATGCATGATTGAAGACTCCAGGATTCCAGTAATTTGTCCTGATTTTGAATTCTTGTTTGGGGGTGAGATGCTGAGAGGCTCACTAGTGGAAAGAGACAAGCAATTTAAAGAGGTATTGTTTCACCGTCAGGGATGGAGGGAAGAATGGCCATTGTGCAGAGAGGTCCTGTACAGAAAATCATCCAAAAATGTCTTGGCTTAAACCAAAAGCCATTGTTGCTTTCCACTCTGTGAGCCAGGGCTTTGGGCAGAGTTTCAGCACCGCTCCAGGTAAGATGGCCAGACCGTCCAGACCAGAGCCTTGCTCAGATCCCACATAACTCAGGGGCTTGGCATTACCCACTGCCTCTGCTGGGGTCTAAACAGAAACTGCATCTTTCTGTCTCATTCTTTGAGACCTGTCCAGTCAAAGGGCCAGCCTAAATTCAAGGGATGTGAAACAGATTCCTTCGGATGATTCAATGGCCTGTATGCAAACATCTTTGCAGACAATCTACCCTGCATGGTGTATTGGTAGTGGTAGATGGCCACAGAAAATCCCACCGTGGCCACTTTGCTGGAAGGGAAAAGATTCTCCTAGAAACCACATCACCCTCATTCTCCCAACTCTACATGTAGACGTAAAGGTATTTGTTGGACAGATCGCACATCTGTTCCTTCAGCTGGTGACAATCTAGTGGCTCTCTGACCAACAAGTCCAGTGCAGGTGCAACATCTTCCCTTGACCCGAGCAATCTGCACATACTGTCTGCCAAGACAGACGGGGGGCAAAGGGAAGGGGCAGATGGTGTCTACCCCATAGAGCACTCAGAGGCAATGTGCCAGGGATGCTGCAGTGATTGCCAAGTGAGGAAGGCCAAACTAACCTCATCAGCCAAAATAACCAGCACCATGTCCTCCAACAAAACCAAACCAATGCTCTATCAGAAAATCCATCATGGACCTTAAGGACATTCAGGTCTTAACTAGCAGGGCATTTACAACCATCTTATACAACATATCCAAGGTGAAATGTAAGAAGGTAACCTGGTGTCCTAGTCAAGGTTCCTACTGCTGCAATGACACACCATGACCAAAAGCAACTTGGGGAGTGTCTTAGTTAGGGTTTCTATTGCTGTGAAGAGACACCATGACCACTGCAACTCTTATAAAAGAAAACATTTAATTGGGGCTGGCTTACAGTTTCAGAGGTTCAGTCCATTATCACCATGGCAGAAGCACTGTGGCATGCAGGCAGACATGGTGCTAGAGAGGAGCTGAGAGCTCTACATCTGGATCCACAGGCAGCAGGAAGAGAGAGAGACACTGGGCCTGGCTTGGGCTTCAGAAACCTCAAAGCCCACCCCCAGTGACACACTTCCTCCAACAAGGCCACACCTCCTAACAGTGCCACTTGCTGTGGGCCATTTTCATTCAGACTTCCACAGGGAGGAAAGGGTGGCTTACGCTTCCAAATCACTGTTCATTGCTGAAAGAGGTCAGGACAAGAACTCAAACTCAGGGACCGGGAGGCAGGAGCTGATGCAGAGGCCAGGGAGGGGTGCTGCTTACTGGCTTGTTCATCATGGATTTCTCAGAACCCAGACACCATTCACAACTTGCTGGGTCCTCCTCCATCAATCACTAGAAGATGCCCTAGAGCTGGATCTTACAAAGGCATTTTCTCAGTCAATTTCCCTCCTTTCAGACAACTCTAGCTTGTGTCAAGTTGAGGTAAAACTAGCTGGCACACCCGGGATAGAAAAATAAAGTGGACTATGACCAGCTGAAGAACAACTGCAATTGAAAGATTGCTGGGGGCAACCTAAGAGACGTCAGGAGAAGGCTGAGGCCCAGAGAAGTGAGGCACGTACCCAGTCTGCAGCCTCTTGCTATTTCACACTGATAATACAGAATGAGCATCAGTTAGACCGCCTGCCAGGTGTTTTGCTTGGTGATGAGAATACAGGGTGGAGAAGAACATAGCTCTTGCCATCAAAAAGCCTACGGTCAAGGCAGGGTGCGGAGAAGGGCGTACTGAGCAAGCATCACCATAGTGTTGCATGATCCAAATGTACCCAGGAAACTTGGCTGGGGAGGCTAGGACAGCAGCCCCCCATGTCAGCTTCGGGTCCCTTGAGTGATGAGTGATGTCTATGGATTCTGTTAACAAGCTTACTTAAAAACAAACAAACAACAAAGACTTGTTTATTGAGCCATCCATCAGAGCATGCATGGCAGGAGGTATTCAGGGAGTCTCATGAAGGCATGTGGCCCTCCCACAGCCTGAGGGAGGTGACCTTTAATCCACAGCTTCTGGTTTCTAATGTCTTCTCTAGGTGGGGTTTCAGGAGAGCTAGACTCCATCATCAGCATACCTGGGTAGCTCTTGATTAGGCCACAGGGGTGGTTTAAACGGGTGTTCAGATTTGAGAACTCCAAGCTAGGACAGCACAAACATGGGAGTTACTTAAAATTTCCAGCCTCAGGCTGCCAATGTTTCTGATGCATGACAAGCATATACCCTCCAAGGGGGTGCCAGCCACTGCTCTGAGGCCGTAATGCATTGTCTTGTGCCATCCTCACCACAGCCCTGTGAGGCAGCCATGATAGTAACTCCATTTTACAGGAGAAACAGAGGTTTAGAACATAATTGCCATTGTCCAGTGTCCCAGAACTACCTAAGGGGAAATTCAGAGTTGAGGTCAGAATCAGGACTTTGTTCATGCTTGCCAAGCACTCTACCACTGAGCTGCTCCCGGAGGCACCATTTTCTTTAGGAGGATAAAACAAAACTGAAGTGTGATGCTCTTCTCACACAGTCCCCTCTCCTGGCTCTGCTCTCCATCCATCTGATCTACACCAGGATCTTGTTAGAAACGCAGNTTTTGTTAAAAACGCCCTTCCTCAGTCCCCTGCACCAAAGCCTTCATTTAAACACACCCCCAGGGGGTTGCTTATCTGGTGATTTACCATCCTGGTCCAACAAGCACAACGTGGGGAACTTTACCCAAAGCTAGGGTCACACACCTCTGAGTGGTCTGGGTCGGTGGACCTGGGCGCAGCCTGGTATCCGGGTTTTTATAGCGCCGCCCTCAGGAGAGTCTGGTGGACTTCAACCTCTGTGGCCCACTGAGCCGAAGCAAGGTGGTGGCAGTGCTGGGCAGTGATGTCACTGCGGCAGAGCCCAAACCGGGATGGGGGCGTTCAAACAGCATCAGAGAGGGTGCCATGCTAACAGGCTAGTGACAGTGCAAGACAGTGGAGGGGTCTCCTGGGCAGCCCTATCGGCTACGGCAGCAAAGTGGAACCGACGACCTTTCCGCGTGCCCGGCGCTTCGCGCGCGCGGAGCATAGGGGTGCAGCGGCACGCGCAGGCGCAGAGGTAGGGGAGCCGCGGGGCGGCGGCCGGTGGGGCGGGGTGACTCAGCGCGCGGAGGCGGTGCGGGGGCGGCGGGCGACCGGGAGCCAACCGCAGCGGCCGCGGGCCCAGCCTGCCTGGCAACAGTCAGCACCTCCCTCCGGGAGCGGAGGGCGGGGGAGCTGGGCGGCCTGCAGGTGGGGCGCGGTGGCGCAGCTTTGTCCCCGCACGGCCCGAGGCTGTGCGCCGCCCGCTGAGGCTGAGTCACGGCCGGGTGTGTGGCCAGATGGCCCCACCCGCAAGGATGCAGCCCTCGGCNGAGCCGGGCCTGGCTGTGGCGATGGAAGGAACGGAGACAGAGCAAGGTGGCTTCTGTGCAGCGCCCCCGGGATGGAGAGGTCCAGCCACTCCCAGCCAGCGTGGGTTAGAAAGCCCCGTAGCAGCTGCTACTCTTGAGAGTCCACGCGAAAGGGAGCGTGTTCTAAGACACGTGTGAAGGGCGAGGGGTAAAGCTCAGACAAACCCGGAGCTGTGGGGTCCAGGAAGGTTCCTCCCTGCTCTTCCTCTCCACACCTGCCCAGGGCCATCTGGAGGATATGAAAGAAATGAAGAGTCTCCTACCCTGGTCGGGAGAAGTGGGGACAGCCAAGACGCCTGCATTTTAACAAGTATCCCAGCTCTTTTCAAACTGGTGGCTAGTGCAGTGCACTTTGAATGTCAGCCGTGTTTAGACGATGTGAGGGTAAAGGCTTGTGCTCATGGTACCTTCTGTCTGCTGACTAATGACAGGGTGAGGAGTATGCCTAGGGAAACAAAACGAAGGTGAGCAAGGGGGTGAAACCATCACCAGGCCCTTCAAGTGTGTGCTTACAAGTACACGCCAGTGAAGTCCTCTACAGTCCGTGAAATTCTCAACACTACTCTGTAGCTTTAGTTTTCCGACACGTGCTGTGGTCCTGGCTGGGCTTGACCTTCAGCTCTGACTGCCTCAACTCTGCAGGCATTTTCACCATCTCAACCCCCCTTTTGTACTTCTGTGGTAATGACTGCCAGTTGCAACCAGCGGCCGCCGCTGGCACTTTGGTACCTTCTGTTTTTCCGGTATGGTACCATGTGTGGATATTGTACCTAATCCTACTAGACACTAAGACACATGAGCTCTGAAGTCTATTACTTCTAGATAGATGTCAGCTCACACGGATTTTGTATTTTACGTAATCTNTAGCTTAAAGGCTGCTAGTCTATTAAAGGAGGATAGAGGAAAAAGTTCACTGAAAATTAGGCTTAAGACAAATTTATCCCTTTGCTTGGCAAATGTCGTCTTCTCCTGTGAGAGCTCATAATGGAAAAAAAACTGAATAAAGATAAATTACATTTTCAGCAATTTGAAGTGTGGACACAGATGTCTCTGGGGCCAGATGGCCTTGACTCAAACCTCAGCAGTTCCGCTTTGTAGCCACATGACCCGTCATGCCTCCATTTCCCTTCCTGAGGTAGGGATGCCTATCTCACTTTGACTACGTGCCACATGCTGCCTGAAAAGATTCACAAGGTTTATTGCTGTGGTCATTTTGTTTGTGTTCTACTGTAGCCCCCACTTTACCATGGCTGGGGGCACTAAACATGTCCCAGTGCAGTTCAGCCTGTTCCCTCCCAGCCTGCCTTTCCATGCCTCATCTCTTCTGACTGACTGTCAGACATTAGCCATGCATGTTGTCATGAAGTATTATGACTAGTATGTGTCTCTGTGTGTTCTCGTGTTTCAGTGTAGTTATTAACTATATATACCACGAATTAGTGCAAACAAATTACTTGAGTTAATTTATCTAATTCTTACCCTTACCTTCCAAAATAGGAATTATTGTTTTCATTCCTACCCCTCCAGGGAGGAAACAGAAGTGCAGAGACTTTGAGAAACTCCTGAGACACCTGAGAGATTAGGAACAATCAAATCCTGACACTGAATGTGGTAGCCTGGCTCCCAGACCCTGATATCTAACCACTGCATCGTGTGGCTGTTATATAACCATGTGGATTACAGCAAGGGAGGGGCTTGCCTCCCTCTTGACCCATCAGACAGTAAGGTTGGGATTTTCAACGTCCATCAGTGTCCTACCTCTATGTACAAAGCTCCCTTCTTGTCCCTGAAAACTGGTGACAACATGAGGCTCTTTGGAGGGGCTTTGAAAAGCTTTGGGTTCAAGCAAGCATACACTCCAAGGTTGGCACACAGCTTTCAGTGAAGACACACTGAGATTCAGGGACTGTGAACATGTCTCTGGAGCCCAGAGCTTAGAAGTGCTTCCTGGAGGCAGGGTAGTGGTGGTTTACAAGCTCCATCCATTGGATTTAACCTTGGCAGATTGACCACCATCCTGGACCATAGTCTGGCACCAGGCCCACACACGGCTGTTGTTCACATACTAACTTGTTCCTCTTACCTCATCTCTGCTCTGAGTCTTCTATCTCCAGTCATCTCCAAGGTCAAACTACAAACTGCACCACCATTCTCCAGGGAAGTGATTCTTCACCTGTGGGTCAGGACCCCTTTGGGGGGTAGGCAAAATCCTTTCATAGGGGTCCCCTAAACAGAAAACACAGATATTTACATTATGAGTCATAACAGTAGCAAAATTATAGTTATGAAGTAGCAATGAAAGTAATTTCATGGTTTGGGGGGCAAGGGGTCACCACAACATGAGGAACTGGATTAAAGGTCACAGCATTAGGAAGGTTAGAACCACTGCTCTAGGGCATCATTCTTGTCACTGGGACTCAAGTGTTTGTGGTGACAGCAGCAGGAGGAAGCAGGAAGGGTGGGGAAGGCTTGTTCTTATCTCTTTTTCTAGTTTATTGTAATTATTTTTAAGACTTTACCAGGCACGTCCAATCTTTTGACATTGTGACTTGAAGGTGTTACCTACAAAGTTCATACTCAAAGGGGAAAAAACCCCACAGAAATCTCTTAGTGTTCACAGTGAATACAGGTTTTTGTGTTGGGCTGCATTCATAGCTCTCCTTAGCCACAAGTTGGACACACCTATATCCTTAACCCTTTGCAACCCATCCACTGAAGCTTGCTCCCCTAAAAGGGTGTGTTAAAAAATCTTCAAGGCAATAGTATTAAAGACCTGGGGCCTTTTGCAGGTGAGTAGGACCCCAGAGCTCAGCCATTATTTTTGGTTTAATGCCCATGGTAAAAGGCCTTGAGGCTCTGAATTTGAGCTCTTCTGCCTTCTGCCCTGGGTTGGTGCAGGCTTGCTGCATGCAGCCATAGGATGGTGCAGGCTCGCTGCATGCAGCCATGGGATGGTGCAGGCTCGCTGCATGCCGGCCATGGGATGGTGCAGGCTCGCTGCATGCCGGCCATGGGATGGTGCAGGCTCGCTGCATGCCGGCCATGGGATGGTGCAGGCTTGCTGCATGCCGGCCATGGGATGGTGCAGGCTCACTGGGCGCAGTGACTCATTCTTGGACTTCCCAGCCTCTAGAGCTATGAGAAAGAAATAGCTGTTCTTACCATATCACCCAGTCTGTGGTATGCTGTCACAGTAGCACAAGAGGGCTCATGGCAAAGCCTCAACCCCCATGTATTAATGTTTAGGTATTTCAAGTGGGGTGTTTGGGAGACAGGGTTAGATGAGGTCATGAGGGATGTACCCCATGATNGGATTAGAACCCTTACAAAAGAGATCACAGGTGCACAATACTCTCTTCTCCCTCCCCTCCTTCCCCCTTTTCTCCTGTGTGGGGACACAGAGGAAGTAGCCATCTGTCCTCCAAGTGAGAGCCCCCTCTAGACACCTTGTGGCCTTTTGGCCCTAGATAGTTTAGCCTTCACATATCGACTGAGTTTCTGTCATGTAGCAGGCATCAAGCTAACTCTCACCCTAGGGTAACTCCTTCAGGGCCTACCAGTGTTACAGTAGCCTTGATGGGGGCTGTGTGGAGACCATTCTGGCTTGGGTGGCACCCCAACATTCAAAGCTGCTCAAAACATTTTTTAAAATGTTAAAATCCAGTTGGGCCAGTCAATCACCTGGCCAAGGACCACTCCTCGGGAGGATGAGTTTACTTTAAACATATTAAAGATATGGGAGGAATAATTATCCCTTAATGAGATTAAGTACTTTCCTTCCCAGAATTCCCACCCTCAGTGCAGTCGCTTACAGAGCCACAGCCATGTGTCTTTGTAATTCTGCCCAGTTCTCCGAATTACTCGGAAAAGTGTAAGGTTTCCTTTGCATCTTTCTACCCCTGTTCTAAGCATGCTTACCCTACACTTTGGACATCACTTTTTCCGGAAAGCTCCCCTCCGCCATGTGGATGCTTGTCCACACACGGCTGACCTCCAAGCCTAACTCGAAGAACATGGCCAGGCTTCATCTTCCCCATCTTCCTCCTCCAGGCAGTTGCCTAGATTCACAGTTTGCTTGCTTTGAAATTTTTCCGTTGGCCAGGCAGTGGTGGTGCACGCCTTTAATTCCAGCACTTGGGATACAGAGGTGGGTGGATCTCTGTGAGTCTGAGTCCAGCCTGGTCTACAGAGTGAGTTTCAGGACAGCCAGGGCTACACAGAGAAATCCTGTCTCAAAAAGCCAAAATACATTTTATTTTTTTTTTCGTTTAAACTCTAATAAAATTGTCCTCAAGGTTTCTTTTGAGTCCATTCTTATATTCTTTGATTAATGAGACCATGAACTCCAAGAGGAGGACCCTGACTTCCCCAATAACATGTGACAGCTCTGTTGGGCCTCCTCAGTAACACAGGCCCCTAGTGGACCACCTGGCCTTCCAGGCAGCCATACATTCTTAGTTCTCAAACTTGCCTTCAGAAAAAGAAATGCTCCACTAATGAAGCCCCATTTTGAATTCATGGAACCCACAGGATTCTGTCCTCCCTTGGTTTAACTCAGCTGGCCCAGTCCTGATCCTCAAAGGGATAAAAGCCACCAACTTGGAGTCAGCAGTGTGGGGTGATCAAGAGATCCATTTGCATCTACAAGTTTCCTCTGTTCCCATGCTTACCCAGCCCCCAGGCGGTGCTGCCTAGGGGAGGGCAGACTGAGTTTCGCTTCCTCTGGAGGAGATGTGAATAAATAAAGATGGGCAGCAAAAGAAGGAAGAGGAAGGGAGGGAACCCATATTTATAGAGAAGCCCCAATTGCTTTACCAGAGTACCACAAGAAGCTACTTACACATGCCTATTTACATAGGCTAAGAGAAGCCAAGCCCTGCCCAAGAACTGGTGGGAAAAGACTGGAGGATGGCAGGAGGGGACTTCCTGGGCTACCCCAAGCACACAATCCCTCCACACACTACCCTCCAAGAAAGGAAGTCAAGAGCAGGACCAATGACCAGCTGAGACATCGCCATCTGTATCATACACATCTACTGTACCCTGTGTTGGACACCCAGCCACGAAAGTGTCCTCCTGGGATGGGCCAGCTTTAGGGAGAGCTGTTCATCTAACGACCTGGTTCTCAGTCACACTGGGCTATCACTGCTTCTTGGGTATTCCCACCTGCAGCCAAGACTAAACTCCGCTTCTTAGGGATCTGTGTTTTCTCTGTCTGATGGGAATGAGTCCTGAATAGAAAGGCAGTCCTGAGGGTGGACTGGGAGGAAGTCTAGGAAAGTGTTGTCACTTCTTGGCGTGTGTCAGGCANTGTGCACACTGCAGGCTCTCGGGAGAAAGTCAGGCTCCTGGAGGAACGTGGTGTCTAATCCTCAGTTCACATCTGCCCAGCTCCTTACAGTTCAAGGACCCTGGGCTCCAGGAGATCCAGGTAATACCCCGTGGCCCTCCAGAGGTGATTTTAAAATGAGTGGCTGATATCTGGAGACATTCACAACTCCATGACAGAACCAAAGCAAAAAGATTTTCACCTCCCCTGACTCCAACGGAAGAGTGGGGATTTGGAGCCCAGCCAGGGTCCAGAGGCACAAGAGGACTTCCCAGAGCCTTTGTTTCTCTTCTTGTGAAACCGACTCTCCAGTAGCCCCTGCCTGTAGGGTGACCCTGGACAGCAGCTGAGACAGCACGGAGGAGGCAGCGGCCATTATTTGATCAGGGCACCAAGATGCCAAGAGTTAAATGGCTCCTTACTGTCACCTGCTAGGACACTGGGAAGCCTGGATTTAAATCCAGTCCCAGAAAACCTCTAGACCTCCCGCATCTTCTTCACACAAAGAGCAGGTCCAAGTTCTCAGCAAACAAGCAAGCAAACACCAAATGAAAACCTGGTGGGAGAGAAAGAGGAAGGGGGAGGAGAGCTCGGGCTGTCGGCCCCAAGCCTGGGGGGTGGGGGGGAGAGCTCGGGCTGTCGGCCCCAAGCCTCACCGTGGGTGGCACCAGAAAAGGAGCTGTGTAGGAGAGAAGAGCTAGGCTTCTGCTAAGATTTGTGTGTGTGTGTGTGTGTGTGTGTGGTTTCTTGTTGCTGTTATTTTTCAAGAAAATTTTACCTTTTAAAAATGTATGTAAATTAGTATAACAAAATAGTGAGTTTAATGGCTGACATTTCCACGGGTGTGTACTGGTGTGTGTCATGTCCACTCAGATTCACACACCCCGTGTTTTCCTCTTTCCCGACTCCCAATGTGTTTCCTCCTCCCTTTTATGTGTGTATTTATTTATTTCTTTTTACTGGGTCTCCCTATATATCCCTGGTTGGCCTGGAACTTGACCTGTCTCTTATACACATCTAGATGTGTATAAGAGACAGGTGTAACAGTCCTGGCTGGTCTGGAACTCACTAGGTAGACCAGGCTGGCCTCGAACTCACAGAGATCCGCCTGCCTCTGCCTCCCAAGTGCTGGGATTAAAGGCGTGCGCCACCACCGCCCGGCCTTGTTTTTGTTTTTTAGAGACAAGGTCTCTCTGTGTAGCCCAGACTGGCCTCCAACTGTGGACAGCCTGCCTTGGCCTCCAGAGCACTGGGAATAAAGTGTGTGCTGCCAGGCTTCAAGGTCAGTGTTCTTGTTTTTGTTTGTTTGTTTGTTTTGTTGCTTTTTGTTTGTTTGTTGTTTTGTTTTTTTCTTGTCTGGGTGAAGTCAAGCCTGGGAGAAGATTCAGAGACCAGAAACTAAAGTCTTTTGTTTGTTCATAACAGAGAACCTGGGAGGAAGCAGGCGGCATGTCAGCTGTGGGCAGAGCTTAGCCATTCCCAGAAGGTCTGTGGTCCTCCAGAGAGTGTCTGCAGCCCAGAGACCTTTGGTGACTGCTCTATTCCCAGCTATGGTAAGTGATGGGCAAGGAGAGAATAGGAGACCCAGCAGTCAAACCCTGGGCCTCTACTCACTTGTCCAGCATTGGTGCCTCTGTGTGCCCACTAAAGAAGGAGGGTGCTGGCATCCCTGGACCCTTTTCCTGCTCCTGTGAGCACAGGACTTAATTAGGATCTCATCTGTTTGGGAAAGAAGCATTCTCCATCCACTGTGCAGGTCATTGGCCACTCTTCCACCCCATACAGCCTGACCACACCCGTAGTACTTGGCTGCATGTCTCCAGTCCCAGAATCCATGTGCCTCCCTCCCCAGGGTGCCCCACTGCATTCTGGGGCTCACTCTGAGCAGGGCTGCCTAGGCTGGCATCATCTCATTGCTGGTCACCTCCTTTTGTTGCTTACTTCCCCCAAGCTGCCTGGCTCTAAAAGTCTCCTCAGACAGACAAATGAGACTGCAGCCTCGTTCTGCCCATGCTCTGAAGAAAAGAGAGAGATCAGAGGCTCTTGCCTCCCTCCATACAGCAACAGCCGGATCCAAGGCACAGACTGCTGGGACATTGGGTGANAACAAAGCTGGGCCAGTGGCCTAGTTAAGGCTGTGGCTTTCAGCTTCAAGGTGCATGACAAGGTGCCGTCATGACGAGTACTGGGATCTTCCCCAGTCACCTCCCGGGATGATGACCTTATTAGAGCGGTCTGGTACCCACAAGGCCCCTCTTAATTCAGACAGAAAGATGCTTCTGGGTTCTAGAAGAACCCAATCCAAGTGATCTGAGCCCACTTCCAGGTACTAAATACAGCCACTGGCCATCTGAGCCACAGTCCTAGGGCTGTGGGGTCTCCTGGTGAAGAAAAGTCCCTGGAGAGCAGAGGGTGTTACAGCCTCTTCATACCCTGTCCTGGCTGATGGGTAGGCAGCCTGGGCAGAACGAACATGACCTGGGCTGTGAGTGTCACAAGGATGTGAACTGGATCTCCAGTGCCACACTTGGTATCTCTAGCACATGATAGCACTTGGGGGACCAAGGACTATTTGGGACATTTTAAGTGTGTTTCTCCACTGGACTGTCACCTCACCCCAGAGGCATTATGACATTTCCGAATGGGGAAACCGACATCCAGGAGGATGAGGTTTGTAAAGCTCCGAAGTGGGTGAGTCAGGATTTGAACATAGGTAGTAGTGGTTCTCTAGGGTCCAGGCTTGGAGCAGTAAACTAACAATGGATGAATCTATGAAAGAATGAGTGAATGGGGGAATGAATGAAGTAAGCCATTAGCAGTTTGTGGTGAGCAGGACATAAAAGTCCTGTGCTCTATTAACAGCTTTGTGTTTGGTTTTTATTTTGGTGGTTGGTCTCATGTATCAAGACTAGCCTCAAACTCATGCTCATTCTGCCTCAGTTTCCAGAATGTTGGGATTCCAGGAACGATCCTGGTTTCCATTAGCAGGTCCCCATAGACTTGCCTCCAGGCCAACCTGATGGAGACATTTTCTCAGTTGATGTTCCCTCTTTCCAGATAACCCTAGTTTGTGTAACTCAATGAAAAACGAACCGACATGCTAGGTAAGTGCATTCTGGGAAGGTAGCAGTCTCGTGTATGAGAAAGAAAGGCAAGGAGTTGTGTGTTTCTGCAGAGAGCACACAAGTGGTTCAGGGGTACAGTCCTTGCAACCTCTGGGCTACATTCAGAGAGCTGCGCCTCTCCCTGATCTGGGGAAGACCCCTCCCCATGTGTAGGATGAGCTATCTGCCTGTTGACTAATAACAAGATGTGCTAATACTAGTAACAACTGTGTCCAGCAGAGTGGATGGGCAGAAAANGGTGACTGTCCCTCTGATTACTGTATGAATCCAAGTCAATGATATAACCACCGTAATCTCCAAAGGAGCCTGTCCAGATGACCTGGTTTCTGGTCCCTAAGCACTGCTATCCTGACCNTCCAAGGGTCACTTCTTTCTCCCCACACTGCCCTGGCCGAGGCTTCCAGCCCCTGCTCCCTGCTTGTCCACCTCTGAGGGACGAAGGGCATTACAGGTATGGTGGCGATACCCCAGAACTTGGAAGNTGGAGTTCAAGGTTCACTAGCCATGGTTCAAAGCTAGCCTGGGCTCTGAGACCTTCATCTTGTCCCTCATCTTTCTCCCTAANGCTGCCAGCCTGCACCTCTGGCTTCTCTCGGCTCAGCCTTTTTATGTCATTTCTCTCCTCTTTCAGCTTCTGTCTGCTTTAGTTCAGGTCTCACTGGATTACACAGAGGGTGGCAATGGAGACATCCCCTCTCTTCCAACTCTTGAAGGAGGGTTGTGCACAAAAGCCTAAGACAGGATGGAAAGAGGCCTGGCCCCAGGTGAGGCAGGCTGCAGGACTCTTGGCAGAGGTGCTCAATGCTACAGAGAGGGCTTACTGTGTGTCCAAGGAGAATTCTGCTTGTCCATCTGTCATGGGAACAGAAATCTCCCATCTCAAAGAGAACACCAGAAGTCGCAGAAACTTCATGAAGATGACTACAAAGGTAATTATTCACTCTGACTGTGGCTGGGAGTCAAGGCTACAAAGTCTACTTATTAAAGTCTTGCCGCTTTCCCCTTAAAGCCATCCGGCGAGGTAGACTGTCTCCATCTTACAAAGGGAGAAACTGAGGTCTTGAGAATTTANTGGCTGCCCAGAGCCCAGGCCACAAGACTGATCACTGGAACCATTTCTCTACCGCTTCTCCAGTGAAGATTCTTTTCCATTGGCATGGCCCTGCCATGCCAACCCGCTGCTTGCCTTGGCACTAAGAATTTGGAGAAGTCACATGGCTATGAGGAGTGTGACCCCCAGTGGGTCCTGGGTAACAACTTCAGCCGTACCCTCATGGGTTCCTTCCCTATGCACAGCAATCTTTATTCATTTTGCTGCACCCCCAGATTGTCCCTTCCCGGC
>LZPO01055182.1:240611-255047 GCA_001675575.1 Neotoma lepida
GCCAGGATGCTGCCTAAATAGCTTTCTCCTGGGTTTCTTCACTCCAAAGACAATGGGAAACCACTGCTCCCACTACTCCAAAGCCCACACAGGTACCCTACTAATCCCAGTTCGACCCTTGTTGTCTGTGCCAGCCACTCTGCCATCCAGCCCTACATGCACACTTGAGTCAACCAGTGAGACCTAATCAGCCTTTCTACCAACTCTCCAAAACCCAGGAGAAAGCTATTTAGGCAACATCCTGCACTTAGAATCTTCCTGTCTATCAGATAGAGATTCTCTAGATGGGTGAGGCTGTGTTGTAGAAGGGTGAGGCTGTGTGGAGGGGTGAGGCTGTGTGGAGGGGTGAGGCTGTGGAGGGGTGAGTTAGGTTTGAATGCACTCCTGCACTTTACACTTCCCTCTTCCTGAGGACCTGTCCCTGCGTGCACAGTGCCTCTGGCTCTTGTTCTGTCTGGAATCCAGGCTCCTCAGTTCTACCCCAGTACTACCAGGTGTCGGGGGACCCTGGGCACAGGCCTCCTCAGCCACTGTGGCTGGAGGAGGAGGCAGGCACGGAGGCTCGCCCACTCCAGAGAGGAAATGAGAATTCTTTTTTAAGCGCAATGACTGCACAGGTGTTAGGTGGTGGCGAGAGTGAGCAGGCAGCACGCCAGATGTGTCTGAGGTTCAAGTCCTTCAAAGCAAGAGCTGATTCTGGAGTGGCCTGGCTTGTCCTGTGGCTGTGGTCAGAGAAAGGCCTCAGGATGTCACTCAAGCAGACAGAAACACTGGTATTTCCATGAGAGTGGGTCGATTCTAAAGGGAGGACACAGAAAATGTTTGGAAAGTGTGTGTCAGGGGCTAAATTATTGTCACTCCTGGGAAGAAAAGGCCCAATGGGAGGACTTTTGTGGCATAGGAAGACAAAAGAATGATTTTTGTCACTGTCTTTGGTGACATGCAGAGTCCTCTAGATAGGAGCTCCAAAAGATCNAGGACAGGAAGTAAGACAATGAGTCCCAGTGGTAACTCATTGATTATCAGTGATGGCAGTGGACAGTAATGGCCAGTAATGACAGGTCAAGTGTTGGGCTAACCATCTTCATGTGCTTAGGACGGCTGTTTAAGTATTAACTTGACTGCCTGACATTTGGCAAAGCGTCGTTCTGGATGTGCCTGTGAGGATGTTTCTGAGGAGGGTAACATCTGAGTCCNTGGCTGAGTACAGCAGATAGTGTAACCTAAGATGAGAGGGCCTCATCCAATCAGATGAAGGTCTGCACTGAACAAAAGGTGTGGAGGACCCTTCCTGCTTGATTTCAGCCAGGATGCTGTCTTCTCTAGACTCCAAACTGAAACTTCTAACATCCACATCAGGCATTTTGGTGACAAGGATGACAAATGACTCAGCACTCTGTCTAGCTGCCTCCTTATCTACTAGATGTGCTTTTCTGGAGAACCCCACTACAGGCCTGACCTCATCAGTCCTCCCCACGATGCTGTGAAAAAGGGAACGTCACTGTTTTCTCTAGTTCACAGCTGTGGGAACTGAGGCTCAGGAGGGCAGAGTTCACACACAGCCTGGAGTATAAAACCAGCAGCATGCCTGCGTCCCTAGGTTCTCTGCTGCACTCTGCTGCACACCTCCAACATGCAGGGTGGCTTGTCAAGCAGGTTCACTTTCCAAGAAAAAGCTAACTCTGCGGTCTCATCAGGCCAGAGCATCTGCTCCTGGCAGCTCATGATGGTCATGAGAGGCATTTAAAAAAAAAAATTTATATATATTTTAAGACAAGTTCTCTTAATGTAGTACTGGGTGTCCTGGAGCTCACTATGTAGCCCAGGCTGGCCTTGAACTTACAGAAATCCACCTGCCTCTGCCTCTCAAGTGCTGGGATTAAAGGTGTGTACTACCATGCCCAGTATATTTTTTTGAAGGAGTAAAGATTTATTTATTATTTTATAATCCTCTTTTTTTTTTTTTTTGGTTTTTCGAGACAGGGTTTCTCTGTGTAGCTTTGGTGCCTTTCCTGGAACTCACTCGGTAGCCCAGGCTGGCCTCGAACTCACAGAGATCCACCTGCCTCTGCCTCCCAAGTGCTGGGATTAAAGGCTTGCGCCACCACAGCCTGGCTTTATTTATTATTTTAATTATGAGTATTTGACTGCATGTATGGAAGTGCATCACTTGCGTGCCTGGTATCCACGGAGGCCAGAAGAAGATGTCAGATCCTTGCAACGGGAGTTATAGACAGTTATGAGCTGCCATGTGGGTGCTGGGAATTGATGCCCCAGGTCCTCGGGAAGAGCAGGCAGTGCTCTTAACACCTGACCCATCTCTCCAGCCCCTAAGATGACCTTTAAAAACATTCCTCCCCAGGCCAGGGCAGTGGGGCTCTTGCCAGTAGTGGGACCAACGCAGCCACGTCTTCTGAAACTTTTCAGGAAGGTAGGCCAGCTGCAGTGGGCAGGAGGGAAAATGGACAGGAAGGCACAGGAAACTTTGTAGGGGAGGGGCTGTCCTTACCCATCTTCCTCCACTTCCTTCCTTCTGCTCCAGCCCCGCCCCCGGGATGCAGGACACAGCCCGAGCAAGCTGACTCCCCTGCACACACCCTGGTGTAGCTCATGGCCCTCCTACGCCTGCTTCAAACACTGTGCCAGCACTAAGGCAAACTAGCACAACCTCTGTGCTCAAGAGAAAAGTGACTGGAAACCTTTGCTAAAAAAAACAAAAAATAAAGAAGAAGAAAAAAAAAAGAAAGAAAAAACTAGGTCAAAAGAAAAAGGGAATTATAAAAAATAATGCAAGTCATGATTAGAGCACTTGTCCTTCTCAAAGATGTCACTATTCTCTGATGTCCTGCAGTCAAGGGGATGGGACAATAGCAACAGCTCAGTGACCACCGAATCCTAGGACCTTCAGTGTGTCAGGCATGGAGGAGACTGTGTTTCTGCAACATCTCAGCCTGGCNTCATGTTCCTTAGAGGAGGCTTTACAAATGACCTGAGCAGTGACAGATGTCACTGTTTTCCTGCACAGAGTGCAAGGAGACGGGGTGCCAGCTTTGCAGGGTCACAGCTGTGAATTGCCTTAGAGTAGGTATGCTTTGCTGATGGAGGTCTCAGGATGGATTCAAGTGACTGGAGACCTGCAGATCTCTGGGGACATTAGTCAACACTTGGCCACACTGGACAAAGCTTGGCCCCACCAGAAGCCAGGCTCTATTGCTGCTCTGCTCTGTGGGTTAGGGAAGTCAGGAGGAGGCAGTCCACCTGGCAGGCCTTGGGTGGTCACCCACACGTGAAGCCCAAGAGGAGGAAATGTGAATTCTCTGGGCGTCCATGGGGCACAGGTCAGAGGTCAGCTTCTCCTTCTTGAAGGGTGGTCTTGCTTCTTATCCTCCCTGCATTTTGAGTCATTCCTCCACACTCCTTCCCACGTCCTCCTCCACATTCAGGGAGGGCAGGAAAGGGAGGCCTCGTTTCCCGACGCTTTCCTCATGTGGTGAACAGTGAGAACATGTGGTGAACCCTCAGATTCAGCTCCCACACAGGAACATGGGTGGAGAAAGGGGCTGGGCCTTGCAGATGGGGCACAACAGTCACCAGTGCCATGCCTCAGACTGACAGCTAGGTCAGGTGACTTCTAGAGCACAGGCTTGACAGAGACTGGGTCACCTTGCAGGCGGGAGGCAGGGGAGGGAGAAGCAACCATGCAGAGGATTTAAGAAAGAGTTCTAAAGAGAAGGAGACGTCTGAGCACAGGGCCTTCCCTTACCCCTGTAGCTGGCCTCCATCCCTGCTCTCCCGGGCTTAGGATGCAGACAGAGCAGCCTCCTGCCCATCACACTTGTTCACTTGAGTTTTGGTTTGTTTTGTCCTTGTTTGNGTTTTATTGGCTTGGGTTTCCTCTTTTTAACCGGCTTTTGAAGTTCTTTAAAAGCAGAGAGTATTTTTTAACCACTTCCCCCAGCATTGAGTATACCAGAATGCCTAATAAACACGTACAGGAATCAGGGCACAGAGGCACACACCAGTAATTCTAGCACACTGCNGCCTGAGACAGGAGGATTGCCATGAAGCCAGCCTGGAGTTATGTAGAGGTTTCCAAGCCAGCCAGGGCTACATAGAAAAACAGCCTCAAAAGGCAAATGAATAGGCAGACTAAAACAAACAAACAAACAAAACNCTTACAGAATTAGTGATGGGACAGTGTTTAACCAAGTTGGGGGTGGAACCCTTGAGTTTGACAGCTGGTTCCAAGAAATATGTGAGAACTCAATGAGGACCAAATGAGAGTTCCCATGGGCATGCTGCTTAGGAAAGAACAAAGTAGGGGGTAGACTGGGCACAGCGGGCAGTATTTAACTTTGTTCCCAGTGGACTTTTCCAATATAATTGATGACCTATATCAAATATAACCATAAAATTAATTTCAAAGTCAAATATTGGGTTGAAGATTTTTGTGCTATGCAGGGTTATTAAGCTACCGTTCTATACTAACGGGGAAGGAAGGAATCAGACAACACACTCCATCCAAAGACAAAGTGCCCAGGGAGGTGAAAATGTCCCTCTCTGGGTTTAAGTTTTATGAGGGGGGAAAAAGGAAGCAAATGAGCTGATTCCGAAATTACCACCTTTAATGTCAATTTTGGTCACAGCAATTCTCCTAGCTAGCTCCAGCTGTCAGCCTGACAGAGCTGAGTTGTCTGGGGGAGTCTCAGCTGAAGAACAGCCTCGATCAGTCAGAAGACCCTGTAGGCACGTCTGTAGGGAATGTCTTGGTTATTGGTTGATGTGGAAGGGCCAAGTCCACTGTGGGTGGTGCCACCCTTTGGCTGGTGGTCCTGGGTGGTATATGAACGCAGGCTGAGCAAGTATGGGGAGCAGTAAGCAACACCCCTCGTGGTCTCTGCTTCAGCTCCTTCCTTGAGCTCCTTCCTTGGCTTCCCTCCTTTGTGGACTGTGACCTATAGCTAAATAAGCCCTTTCTTCTATCAAGTTACTTTTGGTCAGTGTTTTATCACAGAACAGAGAAGCAAAATAGGACAGAAATAAAGTTGAAACAGAAATCCCCTATCTCACTTTCTTGTCACCTGGAATACATCTTTTCAGAGAAAAATACTGTCCACCCTTTTAGATATGTGTTTGGCATTTTCTTCCAGAAGTATAGTTCTTGATTCTTTAGACACATATTAACTTCCTTCTATAGAATAGAACTTAGCTTTTATGTTGCGTAAGAACATGCATACACAAACTCATTCTTCACTATGTTATTCACATGTTGGACATATTAATATTCATGATTTATGTTAATATATTATAATGAATACCATTAAGTATTGTTTGTAATTAAGCCTTAAATTTTACTGTACTTCCTTTCACATTGTATCACTTTCCCCTTGCTATGAGAAATGCCTGGCAGAAGCAATGTAAAGAGGAAGGATTTATTTGTTAATTTGGTTTCCACTGCACTTATTACTAATATAAAAATGTTTTTAAAAACCTTATTCTCAGTTCTCCATTAGTGCCCATCTTTCCCACTTGCCCACACAATTCCTTGCTGATTTCCTCAGGAACAGCTCAAAGCTCAACCTGTTAACTACATTTTTCACAGGAAACAACCTGTTCTGGGGACATGAGGGAAGAGGCTCAGGAGAGAAGGGCTCCTGTCCAGGTTCCATGCAGGCCAACTGGAAATTCACAGGCTCTAAAGCAAAGCCAGTGGCCTTACAGCCATTAGTCTCACTAAAATGGTCTGGGGAGGAGCTGGAGAGGGCAGCCTGCCCAAGGTCTTGCAAAACATCACTGACCTGTGCTGAACCCAGAGCAATTGCCCCCAGCAGGGAGAGGCGGACCAGGCAGGTGGCCTGTGGAAGTGTCATACATACATACAAGTCCTCCATACAGAGAGGTAGAGTCTTAGGTCTTTTCTGAGGGTTAGAGTCCATGACCATCATGGCGGGGAGCACTGTAATAGGCAGGCAGGCAAGGTGCTGGAGCAGTAGCTGAGAGATCACATCCTTATCCATAAGCAGGTGGTAGAGAGAGCTAACTNGGAATAGTGTGGGCTTCTGAAACCTCAGAGCCCACCCCCAGTGACACACTTACTCCAACAAGGCCACAAACTGGTTCTTCCCAAACAATTCCACAAACTGGAGACCACGTATGAAAATATGTGAGACTATGGTGGCCGTTCTCATTCTAACCACAACAGTAAAGTCTAAAGGGCCAAGGGCAAAACCCTTATTCTAGTGTTGGAAATGTCACAAAGGTCAGACATTGAGAAAGGCTTTGAGGGAATGTATGTTTCACAAACATAGCAACCATAGGCTCACACTACTGACAGAAACTGTGCCATCTGGAAGCAGGAGGAGCCCTTTCAGGAACAGCTCTGTGCCNGTCACCCAAACCTGATGGCTCACCCAAACTCCATGCCTTTGTCTGAAAGCCTTGTAGGTTGTCTGGGAGCTGAGAACCCTGGGGTGTCACATAGAGGGACTTAAATAGTTAGAGATAGCAGACTGCTCCTGGGCTCACCAGAGTTGACAGTGACATGGGGACAAAGGAGAGATTCCCAAGACANTGCATCAAAGGTTTCCTGTTCCGCAGTCAACCGGTGAAAGGGAGAAAGTTTCAGGAGGCAAGTGAGAGAGACAAGATGGGGTTGGAGGGTGAGCCTTAGGAGCCTGGGTCAGAAGACAGCACAAACTGTGAACCAATCATGAAAAATCTGCAAGTCGGGGTCCTGGAGNATGAGGGTGGATGTGCCACTGACTGCCAGTGTTGTGCCAAGGATCCTCACAGTAGCTGTAACAGGACAGTGGGGAAGTATGGTGGGTCCCCTAGGTCTTAGAGGACTCCTTCCAGCTTGGATGGGAGGGCACAGTCTCACAGAGGAAGTCTGTTGACGCCCATGCAGAAGGCGTGGAGAGCTTCCTATCAACAGTGGCCCCTTTGGAAACATGTTGGCAGATATGACAATTAGATTGTGGGGGCAGGTGTTGGGGAATGTTATTTTAAGGTGTGTTACTTTTGTTTATATTGTTTAATTCTGTGAAGCTGTGTTACTGTGCCTGTCTAAAACACCTGATGGTCTAAGAGCTGAATGGCCAATAGTGAGGCAGGAGACAGAAATAGGTGGGGCTGGCAGGCAGAGAGGTTAAATAGGAGAAATCTGGGAGGAAAAAAGAAGTAGCCAGGGAAGGAGGAGGACTCCAGGGACCAGCCACCCAGCTACACAGCAAGCCACAGAGTATGAGTAAGATTTACAGAAGTAAGAGAACAGGAAAAGCCCCAAGGCCAAGATAGACAGAATAATTTAAAGTTAAGGAAAACTGGAAAGAAACAAGCCAAGACAAGGCTGAGCATTTATAAGTAAGAATAAGCCTCCATGTGATTTTTTTGGCAGCTGGATGGCAGGCCCCCTAAAAGAACAAAAACAACCAACAGCATTTTGCCGTTCCAACATGGGCCTGAATTTCCACATAGGGCTTAAGAAAGCTGAGAGGAAAAAAAAAGATGATATGGGTCCTTTAAGAGTTTCTGCCTGCTGGTAGCAGCTTAAGGGTTTGCTCACACGGTCAGAAAAAGGCTAAAAGATANGCAGTAAAAGAGGTCCAGACAGAAAAACCTCTAAACAGGTTATAGTGTATTTAACAATGTGCATAGGCTTAAGAATAAAAAAAGGGTATAGTCATGGAAAAAAAATCAATAGTTTGTAAAATAAAGTCTTTAAAGAGAGAGTAAAAGAAAAAAGCCACATAAGATGGGAAATACATAGGGAATCTGGATNCTGTANAGTATTGTGTTGATTTTGAATTTTTTGAATGCTGAAGAGCAAAAGACAGCTGCTAAGACACATGGGCTTATGAACAGGACTGCTAAATTGAACCAATCTAGATACTTCAGGAATGCCTTAACTTTAAAAAAGAAGTAAAAAAATGTATTTGTCAAATGAAAATCAAAAAGGCTTTGGAGTTTTGTTCCCAGAGGAAATGAGAGGCTGTGGATTCCTTCAGGGTTAATATGGATCAGGTTTGATCAGGTGAGACCTCCTGAATCTTAACAGGTAATATCTATCAACAACGGTTACTGCTAGTCTTCCCAGGACTTGGTCATTGTAAGTACTTTGTTGCAACTCAGTGGGCTTGGTCCTGGGTTTCAGCACCAAAATGTAAGCAACAAAGTTGCAACTCAGTGGGCTCTGATGGCTGGGGCTGCAAGGAGTCAGCCCAGNCCTGGAGNGCNAGGTATTCTGACTGCTCCGGAGAGTCAGGCCTGGAACTGCTTCAGCAGGGAAGGGTATCCTGACAGTTAGGGAGAGTCAGGCCTAGAGCTGCCAGGTCAGGTCTGCAGGGAAGGTTATCCTGACTGTTCAGGAGAGTCAGGCTATACCTGGTGTGGTGGGGCATGGTCTCCCCACAGGATATAGCAATCCTGCTTCTCTTCTGGAAAGCCGCTACAGCTGAGCTTTGCTCAGCTCCCACTTAAGGGGGCTTCCTAGCAGAGCTCTGCTTCTCAGGCTTAAGATGTTACTCAGCTCTCCTTTGCTCAGTCCNCTATGGNNCGTCCCAGCAAAGATCTTCTGTCTGGTGAATGAAGGTCTTCACACCCAAAACTCTTCTGAGAAAGAGATTTATTTGGGAAGGAGGAGTCCANGAGAGTATCTGCCTCTACGAGGGTGGAGAGAACAGCTCAAAACTNCCCAGGCAGGGCCCTTTATATAGGATGGCCTGGGGANGGAGTCAACAGGGATTGGCTAGTTTTTTTCCTGCCCTGGGATTGGTCATTTTTGTGGGCTAGGGGAAAAGATGGCCCTGATGTGAGGACCAAACTGTGTTTCTTTCACTGGCCTTTTTTGGCTTTTGGTCACTAATTCTAAGGCCAGAGGACATATCTTTCACTGATTCTGATTCTAGGGACCAAGAGTGTCATTTTGGTACTAGTTTCAGAGTCAGGGCATGTTTCCTTAGTTCTGGGTTTGAGGATATAGTGCTCATTTCTCTGGCTCAGGTCCCAAACCCAGGCTGTGTTTCTTTCCCTGGTCAAAGCTTCAGGGCCAGGATGCCACTTTCCTGCTCTATGATTGGCTGGTTTCACAAGTCAGTTGCCCAGGGGCAGCTACTTTCCTGCTGTGATTGGGTGGTTTCACAAGCCAGTTGGTCAGGACAGAGAGGGCCCTAATATGAGCCTAACTGTGTTTCTTTCACTGGCCTTACTTAGCTTTTGGTCACTAATTCTAAGACCAGAGCACATATCTTTCACTGACTCTGACTNTAGGGACCAAGAGTGTTANTATGGNACTGGTTTCAGAGTCAGGGCATGTTTCCTTAGTTCTGGGTTTGGGGATAAAGTGTTCATTTCTCTGGCTCAGGTCCCAAACCCAGGCTGTGTTTCTTTCCCTGGTCAGAGCTCCAGGTCCAGGGTGGGTTTCTTTAGCCAGCCCATTTTCCCTGCAGTCATTATCTCAAATTTTCTCTCTGGGACGCTAAAGCTGCCTTGCCCACAAACAGCAGGAAACAATCTAGAGAAAACTATACCCACATTCCCAAGAGTTCGGGGTGGGTGGGTGATTTTTGGTTATTTGGTGGGTTATGGATGTTTGTTATCATTTAGGAGAATATAGTATATTGATACAAATTTAAAGTTATTTTTGTCACATGTATATATGTTTCTTAATGGGGACTAGAGGAGTCCAGCCCCTTGATAGTCCCCTCCCAGGGTCCGGGAAGAATCTACAACCAGCTGATAATCTATTCTTTGATGATATGAAATGAATCTATGTACACAAAAATNTTTAGTCCACNTACTTTATGCTTCTGATAGGATCTTACTCTCTATAGAGCTTCTATTCTGCTCCCATTNCCCCATCAAGGTCCTCATCCATCTAGTTCCTTCCCATCTTAGCTCCTCTCCCATCTCCTTCTTCCTCATCTTGTTCTTCCCCATCTGGCTCTCCTACACCTTCCATCTCGCTCCTCTAGTTCTCTCTTCTAGTCCCTCAATCGAGTTCTTCCTGATCTTAGTTCGTTCCTCTCCAGTTCTTATCCATATAGTTCTCCAGTAAAAATCCTCAAAAATCCTCTCCTGTCTCAATCCTCAAAAATTNCTCTCNGTCCTTATGCCTCTAAGTTCTCTGACTTCCAGTTCTCTGAGCTATNTTGTTATAAACCCAAGCAATTGTAATCCTCCCCCTCCAGCCAGGTCACCAGGCCTGAATTCCTGCAAGGTCATAAAGGCAGGTAAGAATTCTCCTCAGGCAGTGACCATCAGGCTTTCTTTTACAACCTAAAAGGGGAGTGGTAAAAGAGGACATCAACACTGAATACTAATAACCAGTTAGTATATCAAAAGGGGATTTATGTGCTCAACCTATATTCCTAGAAGTTATTAGGTAGGAAGTTAGGGGTCTATAAAGTTCATAAGGCAGTATAAGGGTCTCAGCTAAAATTGCACAAGAGATAAAACTATCCACCTGACCTAGGAAACAGGTGTTGTTTGTTTGGCCTTGGGTGCTTGATAGGTATTTATATAAGTACTGTTAGGAGTTCTTGGAAGCACACAGCATACAAGAAAATCATTGTGGGAACCAGCTAATATATATATATACAAAAGCTAAAATATCACCAAGACTTCTTAAGCCATGGCTTGACCTTTGGAAAAGTCCTTGACTTTTCCAAGTAGTAGGTTTTGTGATAGTAGCTGAATTCCATTACATTTTCCTGCAGCTAGCAGCATTTCTACTCCTGTTTGGGGTACTGTGCCTGTGCAGTTCATTTAAAAATGTAAGGTAAAATTCTAGTTTTTGAAAGCTGTTGCTATGAACTATTTAGGATAATCAAGAAACACAGGTTAGTATTTATAACAATCAAATTTGTAAATACATTAGGTATGTTTCAAGATTATATAGATATATATTTTAGATTTATATAGATTTATACTTATATAGATTTATATATATATTTTAGATATATTGTAGATGGATAAATGGTTTCTAAACACTTCAAAGACCTGTAGAATATGTCATTTTAAATGTTTTGTTAACTTAAGGTTTTTTATGACAATGAGACACATCTGTTCCTGGTAGTACCAATTTACTTCAGAGATAATGAGCATTGAAGAAACTCCTTATGGAATTTACTTTCATTGTGGCAAGGTTAGCCACTGGGCAAAGAAACTATTNTTGCTTTTGACTACTGACAATGTGCTGTGCAGACTGGACATGCAGGATACACAGGAAAAAGAACTGTTGAACTTTGCCAATACAAAGCAGGACAGTCCTTCAAATTTCCTGTTTCACTGAGAAGTGGGCCAGATACTCTGGGCCAATAGGCTGAAGATGGATGTCCCAACATTGCAGAGGAACTTTGGGTGACTGTCTGAGCAGTCTGATGTCTCTGTCATTTCTAGAGTTTTGGAAGTTGTTTGCAATGCACTTTTTGTTTACTCAAATAATATTATCCTTCTGGGATCTTTGATAGAGTTGAAGACTAGATGGTAATAGTTGCAGTTTTCCTTAGTTATGATAGAGAGTAAATTAGGTAAAAAACTTTAGATTCACTAGGATAAGACAGATAATGAAGTNTTTTCTTTTAATTTGCCAGACACAAATGAACTGGAATTCATTATGCTGTGAATGCAATCTTTACTTGATAATTGTTCTTATTGTATACAGTCATTATGTTAAAGTTAAAACCTTTCTTTTTTTTTGTTTAGTCAAAAAGAGGGAAATGTTGTAGACTTTTTTATTATTTTAAGGTGTGTTACTTTTGTTTATGCTCTGGAACACTTGTTTAATAATGCAAAGATGTGTTATATTTGATTAAATAAAATTCACCTGTAGTCAGGAGGCTGAGTCAGTAACTAGCTGACAGGAGGTGGTAGGGAGGAGCCAGGTGAGAAGGGTTTATAAGGAGGGGCGAGGAGAAGCACAAGGGCTTTTTCAGGGAGATGGGAGCAAGGAGAGGAGGTGAACTACTTGCTATTCAGCCTCTNTGAAGAGCAGAATTCCACCTCAACCTTTGANTCTTGAGTTCTTTAGAGGGACAGAGATTTAGATAAGTTCTCCTGGTAGCTTTGAAAGACTCGAAGTCTGAGGGAACAGAATCCCCTCTGGCTTCAGCCTTTGCAGCCAAACTGCTGTGAGTAGCTGCAGATTTGTGGTTGCTGATTAGGACAGCAGTGGCTTAAAAGGTAGCAATGGTTTAAAAAAAAACAACAACAACAAGCGGGTTATCCCTAACTACAAGAGAGTGGCTTTTGAGCCTTTGGAGTTTCTCTGCTTTTGTAAATGCTTTCCCATGGCCTGGTCTAAGAAAAGGAGGTTCAGCATTGACCCCCNCACGTGCCAGCCATGACCATATGGGCCAGACCTGGGACCAAGGTCTCCCCACACAGAGCCTCTACCATGGGGAAGGGATTGAGATTCTGCAGTGTTNAGAGGTCACCTTGNTCCTGGGCAATCTCTGTGAGAAGCAGTGGACCCTCCTCTCTAGGCTCTTCCTTCTTGAGCAGTGGACACTGTGGTGGGAGCTGTTGCTGTTGTATACTTCATTCTGGTATCATGGTTGCAGCAATGGCTGCAGCAAGATTCAGAGGGGAGTCCAGGAAGACNTGACTTTGGCTCATGGCTTCAAGAGCTATCAGTGCATCATGGTGGACAGGCATGTCAGAACTGCTCCTGTCCCTGGCAATAACATCTTTCTTTTTCATGTCATAGTGGATAGGGAGCAGAGAATGAGACCAGAGAGTGGAGCCAAGCTGTGACACTCAAAAACCCAGTCCCAGTGACCCACCTCAACCAGCTGTGCCCAACGCCCAAAGTATAACCCTGTGGGCACCATTTCAGATTTAAATATGCATGGTGTAGTAGTTTGAATGTAATTGGCCCTCATAAGCTCATAGGGAGTGGCACTATTAGGAGGTGTGATTTTGTTGGGGTAGGTATGTATGGCCTTGTTGGAGGAAGTGTGTCACTGTGGAGATGGGCTTTGAGGTCTCGAATATGTTCAGGCCACAGCCAGTGCTTCAGTTCACTTCCTGTTGCCTGCTAATCAAGATGTAGGACTCTCAGCTCCAGTACCATGTCTGCCTGCATGCCACCATGTCCCATCATGATGATAGTGGACTAAACCTCTGAAACTGTAAGCCACNCCATTAAATATTTTCCTTTATAAGATTTGCTGTGGTTATGGTGTCTCTTCACAGCAACAGAAACCCTAACTAAGACACATGTTGTATGTAGTCACTTAGTAAGCCATCTCAGTGATTAGATTGACTATTGAGATATCACCATGCAGGTCTTAAGTAACCCTTAGATTTGAGCCTAAAGCTATCTCCCATTATTCTCTTCATCCACCCTGCTTCATGTCATCGTACAGACACTGTGTCATCTGTCATCATAAGAAGGGAGGTCAGTAGAATAAGCATTTTGAGGGAGACACAGCACACTCCACTAATCTGGACTGCAGCATGCCATTATAACCCTTCTATCGTATTATCAGTTACTGTTAGTATCCTTCTGTACCTAATTTATGAGTTAAACTTTCTCACAGGCATGTATATATAGGGTTTGGTACTATCTGCAGTTTTAGGTGTCCCCTGGGGTGAGGGTGTCTTGGAACATACATAGCCCCTATGGATAGGGGATGACTACTGTGCTCATTTCTACTATGGACATAATTTCTACAAACATTTTCTTAGTTTCTGAATGCCGGTTTTTACCCCACTCTTGTGTCACGGATGCACTGTCTTCTAGTCCTTCAAGGAGATCAGTTTCAGTGGTCAGAAGCTTGCTTCTATTCTCTNCATTGTCTCAGATTTGAGACAGTTGGAGTTTCCTGCTTGCTTTGTTGGCTCGCTAAACTTGTTAAATACTTTCCTCAAGTGTCTGAACCTCAGACTGGCCCTTAAGATTTTACAAAGTACCCTTAAAAGCTGTGGATGCTCAGCATGTGTATTGTCATCATTCCTGTGAGCTTGGGCTCTGGTGTCAACTGGTCCAGTGTTCGCAACCTATATACTCTTTGACTCTGTGGCCCTGGGTGAGTGACCTACCCTTTGCAAACCTTGCTCCCTCGTATGTTAAAACAATGATGGAACTGACAGTTCCAGAAGGCCCAGGACCAAGACAGACACTCTCAGGTGCTGAGGCCGCACTTACATGACCTGAAGATGACTCAGATGCTGCCCCCCAGGTGTCCCTTGTGGTTCCCTNTGGTTCTAGCACAGCATATTATACAGGGCAATGCATTGAAGATGTGTGGCACTGAACTACACAGTAAATGCTGCACAGACAGCAGCGGTCACATGATAAGACAGGTATGTAACCCTCACTAATGTGAAATGGTACTGTGACAAGGAGCCTGTCACTCACTGAGGTAAAAGGATAAGAAAGGAGAAAGTAAAACAAATGAGAGAGAAAGAGAGAGAGAGAAGGAGAGAGAGAGA
>LZPO01055183.1:35228-52494 GCA_001675575.1 Neotoma lepida
TGTCTCTCTCTCTATGTTTCTCTCTGTCTCTGTCTCTCTCTCTATGTTTCTCTCTGTCTCTGTCTCTCTCTCCCCATCTCTCTCCTCTTGCCTCCTCCCCTCTATCTTTTTATTCAATAATTATTTTAAATTTGTTTTCCTGTGACCGTGATGCAGATATGATGTGGTAAAATCCACTTGATTTTGCTGAAGTTTTTTGTTTGTTTGTTTGTTTGTTTTTCATGATCTGGCATATGGCTGTCTTGGTAAACGTTTAAAGGACTGTAACATTGCATTCTGGTTGCAGGGTTCTATAAACGTCATCCAGTCAAGCTGGTTGAGAGTGTTTTGCAATGTTTTGTGCCTTTGCAGGTCTTCTGTTAGTCTATTCATTACTGAGAGGGTTAACACTTCTACCTGTAGCTGTCGATTTCTCCTCTCATTTCTGTCAGGTTTTGCTTGATGTGTTTTGTTCTCAGGCCAGGGTCATCTACATTTTGAACAGTTATGTATTGGGGGATTGGTTGCTATGATCATGAAGGAATGGTTTTTTGAGGCAGTCTTTCAGTAGATAGCCCAGGCTGGCTGAAACTCATGATCCTACTGCCTCAGCTACCTGAATGCTGGTTTTAGGGGTGTATGCCTCCATACCTGGCATTAAGGAATGTTTTAAGATGATGAGAATGTTCCACATGTTGGTGGTTGATGACCATGCACACATGCATGGGTGTGTGTGCCAGCATGCATTAGAAATGCCCATGCACACATGCATAGGTGTGTGTGCCAGCATGCATTAGAAATGCCCATGCACACATGCATAGGTGTGTGGGCCAGCATGCATTAGAAATGCCCATGCACACATGCATGGGTGTGTGTGCCAGCATACGTAGAACCACAAGTCTCTGTGGGAGCTGTCTTGTGTGAAGGGGGAACAGGAAGCCTCAAGACTGCAAGATGAGATAAGTCGGAGGGCCAGAGCTGGCACCAATTGTGGGTGAGAATGAGGTGCCAGGTCCCCCAGTGCTGTCACTGGAGAACTCCAAGGCATATCCAGCATGACACTGGCATTGCTGATTTGGCCGGGCTGATGGCTGTGTTTTTACTGCTTCCTCTAGTGATGTTTTGTTGCATTTAAAACAATCTTCCAGGTCATCCTAGCACCTGCTCCTGGTATGTGTATACCACACACCCCTCTCCATTCTATGCTATAGCCCAGAGTTTGCACTGTGGTGACTGTGGCATGATGTGTAAGTCACCCAAGGAGATAGGAGTCAACCCTCACACGCCATCATCAGATGGCATCAAGCCTGTCTTATGGCCAGCACAGTACTGGCGGCTGTGTACTTCCAAGTCTGAATTTTAGGTCTTTGCCCACGTCAGAGGGAGCCTGGCATATTAACAGAGTCAAGACTTGCTTGAAATAAGCAGTAAGTAGTATAAGGCAAGATTAAAATCCATAGCTAGACTGGACATATTTACACAACTAAAGGCCACAGGATGTCAGGAATCTGATGCCAGAGCAGTCTCAAATTTCTGCAGAGACCTGGATAGAAGATCCCCAAAACGAGACTGCTGGGAGGAAACACACACACACACACACACACACACACACACACAAACACACACTACCTTGAAGTCTGTGATTCCAGCAGAAATGATAAATTCGTGGCTTAATATTACTGCCCTGACCTTTAAATGCCTGCGAGTAAACAGCACCAAGCTGCCTGGAGAGGAGTTCTCAGCCTGAAGTATGCAGTCCCTAAGGACTAGCCCTGCAAGCCACACCACTGGCCTGACTTCAGTTGGTTCCTCGAGCCCCCTGTAAAGCAAGGTAGCTCCCGTGTTTACTGAGCATGTGNCACAGTACAGGTACGGCTTGGCTCTTCAGGAAAGGCCGTATACACATAGAACAAGGACCAAGCACATGACTCCAGTTTGCCTCCTCCTGCAAGCCTTTGATCAGACTCCCAACTCTCCCATTTGAGCGGTGGAAGCCATAGCAAGAAGCACTGCATCCATGTGCTTTCCCGTCTGTGAGACAAGCGGCATCATAACATCTTCGTGTATGTGTGAGGTAGATGTGAGGAAAGAAAGTTCAGGTTCTAGCAATGGATTGCACCCAAGGTCTGCTGATCTTTCAGAAACATGCTTGTGATCAGGACCTGTTGAGCACGTTGTCCCACTTGCTGATACTGGCAGGAAAGAGTCTCCCTTTGGGAATCTACACAAGACTCTTGAGATGGGAGCTGGCAGAAATTTGCTTGGGAATGCTCTTGGTAGACACATCTGTAAGCAGTTGAAGAAGGCAGCCAAGGACAGAAGTTAACCTTGGCCCCATATATGGAAAAAGGGTGGCTTTAAGAAGCATCCCAGTTAGAGATGAGAGAGTGGCCTTTTTATCCTCACACCCACCAGTCATTGGCCATGGATAAAGTGAGATGCTGGGCAAGTGGGTCTCTGGAGCTGAGGATGAATCCCCAGATCCCCAGAAAGGATCCAGTTACTAGTCTCTGACACCTATGATTCCCAGTAGCCTGGACAAGGTGAGTGTGTCCACCCCAATGATGGGACCTCATCAGGGCATCCAAGGAACACACTAGTGTGTCATACATTACACCAGGCTCTGAGTTTTGGTTTTTTCCCTTGCCTAACAAAGCTCCTATTGGGTGACCATGGGTAAATTGTGTTCCTCTTGGAGGCTATAGCTTCACTAAGATAAAATGAAGCCAGTGTTCTTAAGTCACTTCCAAGCCCAGAGCTGTCAGAGAGTCTTCTCAGAGGAGGGAGAACTAAGCCAGTCCTCAGTAATGGCCAGGATTTGCATAAACAGAGCAGAGAAGGGAGAAGTGGGGTCCAGGTAGAACAGACTGGGAGGTAGGATCATCATCTGAAAATGGTTATGACAGCAACCAGCACCACACAGACGGTGAGGCCCTGTGTGCACTTCACCATCTCTTTGTAAGTTGTCTTCTCATTCCTTCCCTTGTTGAACAAGAGTCTCCTGCCCCATCATGGTGATATTGAGATATTGACAGACAACTGAAGATNCCCTTGTCTTTAGGGCAACTAAAAGAGGGGGAGACACAGCCAAGGAAGGATTACAGATTTCAAGCCATTAGTAGCTAAATTAGCATCTGAAACAAGGCTTTGTTTTAATTTTAAAATTTTTAATTGACAGTAACCATACACAGTTGTAGGACATATGATGGGGTAAAATTATGTAATAATATATAAGCGTCTGTATTTATCCGGTGCNGTGTGAAGTTTCAGTGTACATTACGGAATGATTAAATATAATCAGCATGTCCCTCACCTTTTTGCAATGAAGACATTTAAAATTTACTCTTGGAGTGATGAGGAGTTTCTGTAGAGACCCATGCAGACAAAACACAAGTAGATTCCCGAGAACTCGTGGCGCAGACCCATTTCACAGTTTATTTCCATCATCTTCTTTGCCTGTATCCTCAGGAGGCCCAGGTACCCACATGCCCCAACAACCATGCCTTTGAGGGGGTGGACTAGCACAAAGACTTCAAGAGCTGCTTCACCTTACACAGAGCCAGGCAGAAGGCCNGCTGGCAGTCCCTGCCTGATGTATCACGTTCTTCTTGCGGAGTCAGTTTCCTGACCCATAGTAAGAACTTGGAATAGGTCCATTGTGCTGAGACCNTTCTCGGGGCTGACTGAAAGCTACTGGGCTATTTGGTACAAACTTNCAAAAATTTTCAGTCAGTTTTTGTTTTAATTGGCTTTGTTCAAACTAACATCTTCATTTCTCACAGAAAGAGTGTTTCTGTGGTCACTAGGGCTTGTGAGAGCAGAAGGATGATGGACGTTTTGGGTTGAATATTCTTATGTTGTGTTAAAAGGTTCAAATATCTATAAAGATTGGCCACCCAAAATTTTCTCAAAGAGTATCTCTTGTTGGAGGCTACTGACTACTCATTCCCACATCGTTCACTATATAAAATTTTGAAAGATGTGGAAAAGAAGGAAAAAAACAAAATAAAGGGGGCGTGGTTACCTATGGTGCCACAATGCAGAGGTGAGCATTTACAAAATGTTGATGTATGATACAGCTACAGGTGCAGCTGCCACTCAGCTTACGATGGGCCACATCCNGAGAACTCATCGTAAGTTGAAGATATTTTGTCCGAATTCTTTGAAGACATCTATCCTACCGGAAGACCAGTTATGCTAAACAGCAACTGTGGAAGCCTTGTTTTCCCTGGTGATTCGGGACTGACTGGGAACCATGTCTTGCTGCCCAGCTTCTCCCAAAAGCTGCATGCTGCTAGCCCAGGNAATGGTCAAATTTCAAAATCTGAAGTATGACGTTTATTGAATGTGTGTCATTTTTGTGGCACTGAGATGTAAACACATTGTAAGTAGCCTCATTGTCTGTATAGATTTGCTTTCTATTTTATTTATTTGTTTGTTTGTTTATTTATTTATTTATTTGAGACAGAGTCTCAGGATGTAGTCCTGTAGACTAGGCTAGCCTCAAACTCACGAAGATCTGCCTGCTTCTGCTTCTCAAGTGCTGGGATTAAAGGCGTGCACCACCATGTCCAGGTAGATTTGCATTTTAAACCATAATCTCCATGGCAGTCACTTGCTTCCTGAGGTTTTCCCGTGTCCCTAACCTAACTCCCCCCTCTAGAAGATGGTATGATGGCTGCAGGCCACCAAACTTGGTTTGCCCAGCCCTCATTTTGTTAAACAAGGTTAGTGAGTTCTTTTGTCTTCTTTAGTATTGTGAATTGAAAGTAGGGCCTTGTGCATGCTAAGCAAGTGTTCTACCACTGAGCCTAGAGGAGCAGGGAAGACCTGTACCAGGGGCTATTGGTCCATAGTCTGCAAAGTACGGCTTCCTGCAGGACTCCAGACACACCCTGCAGGATGGGAGGTAGATAGCACTCCCGCATGTCTCAGAGCAGGGAGAAAGTAAGGCAGGTGTGAGAAGAGTGAGCAGATAGCTATCCACCCCCACTTCCCCAGCATCTGGTAGGAGAGGCTTCAGATGTCTCTTGGATGGCTGGATGTGGTTGGAGGCTGGAGACATGAATATGCATGTGTTTATGAAGGGTCCAGGCAGAGGGCAGGAGGGCAACTCAAGAAGAAAGGCAGGCCTGGGAGTCTCGGGGCTGCCAGGTGCAGGCAGCTGTCCTCACTCAGCCGTCTCTTGATCATGCTGCCTAATGGTTAGGGTACCAGTTCTCTGGGCCTTTTTTTCAGTCATGTGCAAAGTGGAGACCAACAATTGACAGGGACAGAGATCCATCGACTACTGCGTGAGGAGCAGGTGGCCCTCTCCTGGAGGGACACAAAGCCTTGGCTCAAGTATCTGTGTGCTCCAAGCTTGTATTCCACACTAGCCACTGAGCCTCTCGGGCCTGGTTTTCTTCCCAGGATCCAGGAAACAATCAGGCTAAGGACCACTATTTCGATCAGAAGCAACGTGCAAGAAAGTAGAATTCAGACAGCAGGGCAGCTGAGGTTAGCCCTACCCCCATTTACACCACAGTGGGGCCTCCTGCCCTGGCTAAGAACTCCATCCCTCCATCTCAACTAGCCATCTGAAGGAAGAGGTACATCTGAACAGATAAAATGCAACTGATTGAGTGNCACAGTAACAGGACAAATCTGCCAGGCAAACACAAAGGAAGGCACTTGCCAGGCAGTAGCAGAGGTTGTCCCCTGCAGCAGCTCCGAAAAGGTCAATTCAGCGTCCTATAGAAGACATGATAGTCCACCAGCTGGGGTGTGGCTCAGTGGTGGAACACTTGCTCAGCATGTATGAAGCCCTAGATTCCATCCTCTGCACCAAAATCAAACAGACAAACAAACTCTAACAGCAAAAGAAGCAAAAAAAAAATCTTCCCAAACAAACAAAAAACCCAAACAATTGGATTACTGGCATAAGCCTACCACTAACAATGCTGTGATGTCTACTTCAAAATGTGTAAAGAGCATAAATCTTANGTTAAGTGTTCTTTGAACACAAACACACACACACACAAAGTCAGAAAAACAAAAGCAAAGAACCCTTCGGGAGATGGTGATTGTCGTATCTGTACCGTGAGTGCCTATGTTCAGGCTCATCACGTGGTACACAGAAATACCTGCTATCCTTTGTAGATCAATTTTGCTTCAATAAAGTTCTTGAAAAATGACCTCAGTAGAGGCATTGTCTCTCCTTAATGTTTAGAAGAATTCTCAGCCCGAAGGACTCCGAGTGGCCATCTTTACTGTTTCTTCTCCCTCTCACATTGTGCCTTGGAAACCATTCCAAGAAGACAATTTTCCATCTTTTTATTTTTTCAGATTCGATGAGGCTTGCCCTATCCCACTACATGTCAGGAGGTCATAATGGAACACTCTGACAGAGTCTTTAGCAGTTAGCTACTGCTAACTGGAATCAAATGTTGAAGGACAGGCCCTAGCTTTGTGTGCAGCTGTGGCGCTCAGAGCTGGAGCACCCAAATCAGCCTGGGGGCTAACCTGAAGCCTTATTTGCTCAGGCTTAAGTCTCTTCTGAGAAGGACCAACCTTCTCTTGGCTACTGATGGGCTAATCACCTGAAGAAGAGAGGGTCAGAGGCCACCCTGGTTGGAGGTCTGGCTGCCTGGGCTGGGGTGCGGGCCATAGACTCAGCAATAAATGCTTTCTGCTCCTGCTACTTTGCTGAAGATGCTGCATGGCTAAAATCAAACATGTCAATCAAACAGGGAAGGTCTTTCGGACCAAGCTGACATTGAGTCATTGCCAGGATCAAGGAATGACCCAGTCACCCCAGCAAACCAGCCAGACATCTGGGGCTGTGGCTCCCAGCGTGAGAAAGGGCTCAGACAGACTATGACCTATGGCTAAGGAGCCAAGTGTTTTGCTTTAGTTTACAGACTGTAACACAAGAAAAGCATCCCCGATAGAGCTAGGACTGCCATTAATGAGTGCTTCCTGTATGCAACACTTACGTTTTACCTGCTTCAGCCCACTCATCCCTTGAAACAGCCCTCTGAGGGTTTCTGTAGGAGCTGAGACCTTGACTTCCAGACCACAGATCACGACTGCTCACATTGTACCCCTATGTCTCCCAGTAACCATTCTTCAAGGGCATTGGAGGTTCCCTTCTCAGAGGAATCTGATTCTATATCCATCTGAGGCACACAGTTGAGACGCCATTTTATGTCCATCTGAGGAACATGGCTGAGTCACGATTCCACGTCCATAAGAAGAACATAGCTGAATCACTATTCCATATCTATCAAGATCTTGGCTGAGTCACCATTCCATGTCCATTAGAAGTTTCCCCCCATTCCTTTTCATCTCAGCTTGGCCACCTCCAGGCTAGGCATGCTGGCTGGCACTCTGTGCTCTAGTGGGCCAAGGCCTTTTCTTCCTCAGAGCTTTCTATGTGTGGTTCCTCTTGATGGGAACACTTGCCCTACCCATGCTTTCCCCCATTGCTGGAAAGTCTAACTTAAATATCCTTTGCTGTGAGGGCTCTTCTTAAGTCCTCACACTGCCCACAAATGAGTAATCTTAACTTACTCCTTTTATGACACCTCATTTCATTTCCTCCTCACTACAAAGCCCAATTTGTTATTCTGTTTTATCTGTGCTGCCTGTTTGCTTAACTCTTCCTATCTGATGGGCTATCGTGGTACCCACCATTTGCTATGGTGGTACCCACCATTTGCCATCGTGGTACCCACCATTTGCCATAGGATGCCCTTGACTCTGCTAGGTGTCAGACACAGAGCTGGGCTCCCTAGATATTTGTTGAATACATGATGGGTGGGAAGAATAGGCAGATAGGAGCACCTAACATCCCTAGTTTGTGAGGTTTGGCTTTGAATAAAAACACTGTGGAGGAAATCTGCTGAACTTTCTAAAACGTTGATCAAACTAGGTAGGAGTAAAAATCAGATTTGGGGATCTGAGTGGTACATCGACTCATAGCTGTCAGCAGCTGCCAGGGATGCAGAAACTGATGCCAGGAGACCTTGAGTGACAGCCCAATGAGACACGGGTAAAAGGGAAGGTCGTCTTCAAGTTTGGTTGTCTCATGAAAAGAAAGTTATGTTGTTGAGTTGTCTTAATTGGAAGAAAAATCCAGTCCAAGAAGAGCAAGATTTGAAGGGCAAAAGGCCCCATCTTTTTGTCTGGGAAGGGAGTGTTCTGGAAGTTTACACATGGATACAGCTAAACTGGACCTTCAGGGAGTTGTCTGAGAGCTCCTGCACAATAGGAAGCTGTTTAGTGAAGCCATTAGCTCTGTTATGATCCTCATTTATGATTTTATTTACTTAATAATTCAGTCTTTCATGTCATGAATTTTTGAGAGAGACATTCAATTAGGAATTATGGATGCAGTTTGAAGAAATACATAGCCTCACTTTGGAGGGTTGGGTGCCAACTTTCTTTTATGGGTGTGCCTGGATAGAGTCCAGAACATTCTGAGGAAACAAATTTTAGCACTTATTTTCCCTTAATCCCTCAAAGCCTGGGAGTTCTGCCAGTTAGAAAAACCTTCCCATGTCCCCTCAACTCTAAGCTTGGTGTTCTATTTGTCAGTCAAACAGATGGGGATATAGCCCAGCTGGCTCACCAGGAGAGACCTTTCCTACCATGCCACCACCTCCAAGGGCTTCCTTGGGCCACATGGAGGCTTTTAGTGGGACTCCTCCTAGTTTTCCCCCAGTTTAGTCTCTGCTTATAATGCATTCTCACTCTTAAGACCCGAGACCACACTTTCCCATGGGGATACCCACAGCCTTCCTTGAACCCGAGTTTCCCAACTGGAGTGGATTCCCTTAGTGTTCCTCAGTTACAAACAATGGGGATGCATTCTAGCAAAAGGAAATGGAACTTATTAGTGGCTCATATTACCACTGGAAAGCTAAAGAAGGAAGGAAAGGAGAAAGAGAAGGAGGAATGTAGAAAAGGAGAGAGAGAGAGAGGGAGAGAGCTGTCTCTTATACACATCTAGATGTGTATAAGAGACAGGGGAAGGAGAGAGAGAGAGAGAGGCGGGGCGTGGGCGGGGTGGAGGAAGGGAAGGAGATCCAGGCTACATCTCCAGTACAGTCAAAGGGGACCAAGCTGTTGCTGGTATCTGCTTAGCCTAGGGAATAGAACTCAGTGAACTTTGACTGACAGCCCATGAAACTATGTCCAATGGGAAGCAGTTTACTCTAAACAAAGCAAGGTGCATCATCCAAAGAAAAGGAAAAAAAAAACATATTCTAGACGGGTGGAGAAAATAAAACAACATATATCCACTACAATTGGGCAGGTCCTGGGTGTGATGCCACCAGGGAACGGCTAAAGAGATGCATGCTGTTCAGCCTGGAAACCAAAAAACCTGCTGTGGCAGCCTAGTCTTTAATTCTGGAAGAGCTGCNGTCTGTGTTTGTTGGCAGGTAGGTTGTGTGATGACCCTCATTTTATTGACAGCAAACAGAATCTGCAAGGTTGAGTAGTTTGCATGAAGTCACCCTGCAGAACAGCTGGGTCACATCTTGGTTTCCTTAACCCTAAAGCCCTCACTGGCATCAGGTTTTTCTCTCTTATTCTAAAAGATGGAGTTAAGAATGCTCGGTAGAAAAGCCAGGTGAAATTGCTTTGTTTCAATTTGAATTTTGTTTGTTTGTTGTTTGTTTTTGGCATATAGCATTCTCTAGCAGAATTCTTCAGAAAAGATGTTCTCCCTGGCATGGCCATTGCTATTTTCATCTCTCTGCTCTCATCCACCCCTTCTTTTGGTAGCAATGGGCTGATTTAGCTTTGCAGGTGTCAAGGATTTCCCTGGCTGCTGGTGCACCAGTGGTAACTAGAACAGACAGGCTCATCCAGGTGAGATTTGTCTGGGATGCTATGGAGGCGCTTCTTGAATAAGGAAGAAGCAGACAGAGATGACTCCTGGAGTCTTTTCCTTCTCTGGGATTCAAGGAGTTTATGAAAGCTAAAAACATTCTACTTTGATTTAGGTCCCTTTCTGATGTTTATAGAAGCAGAGATAGATAGGTAGGTAGACAGATGGCTAGAAAAATGATAGACAGACAGATGGATGGTTGGATGGATGGATGGGGGGGTGGGGTTGGATGGATGGATAGATAGATAGATAGATAGATAGATAGATAGATAGATAGATAGATAGACAGACAGACAGACAGACAGACAGATAAGCATGTGTTTGTATTAGTGGGAAATGTGATGTGGCTGGCTTGGTCAGGCTCCCCTGCACCTTTGCTAAGAACACAATCAAAGAAGTTGTAAAACATAGGCTGCCTGTCACACCCCTTCCTCAAAAAGACTTCCCTTGGCCACAGTCCCTTCACTAACCCTGTCAGCATTATGTCATCCCATTCTTTCCTTGCCCCAACTCTGGCCATACCTGATTAGACAAAGATAGCCCTGATGCAAATATACACTCAGATTCTTCACTGAGCCAGTCAGCTTCTCTTGAAGGTCGTCGACAGGTCCTCAGATATGTTCACATGCATAGTGGCTTTTCTCTTTAAATTGCACTTGAATAAATCGGCTAGCCGTGTATTCTCTTGCATGACATGGGTCACCATATCCCCCTTGTAATATTCAGTGCCTGGATCAAAGGCTTCTGCGATCCATCTGGCCAGTAGGAATTTGCATTCCTTGTGGGTTTTACAGCAGTTGATGTTTTTAAGCATTCATTTGCCAGGTACTCTTCCGAGTGCGTCTCATGAATTCACTCATAGACTGGCTTTATGACGCAAAACATTTGCTATCCCAGTTTTATAGAGCAGGAAGCTAAGGCAAAGCATGCACAAGATCACACCAACTGGAAGTGGCAGAGTAGCAATGTGAACCTAGGCCACCGGGCCCCAAGGCTTCGGCGTCTTGGTTGTTGTAGTGTGGGACGTCAACTGGAAAGTAGCCCAAGCCACCACACTGCTGACATTCTGGCAAGGCAGAGAGATCACGTGTCAGAAGAAAATGACAGAGTTTCCCCCCAATCAGAGGAGTAGAGGAGTGACAAGCTGTATCCTGAGAGACAGAGATGCATTCTTATATACCGACCATCCTGTCCCAGACCCCCCAGGAACCAAGAGTCCCTAGTTTCCACTTGGCTGTTCACATCCTTCCCAGTCCATTTTCTGACCTGGATGATTAACATGTTTCTTACTTCAGTTTCCTCTGCTCACCATTCTACGCTGATGTATAGCTTCACCCAGGCTGGGTCAACAGCATCTCTCTCCAGCTAAGACTAAGAGTCCAACTAGATGAGAAGCCTTCTGTATTCTGAAAGTTCCTTAGAGCAAGGAGGTACTGGAATATCTGAATCATCTTTGACTTTGAAAAATATTTCTAAGTACTCAGCCTGGGAAAGACATTTGTTTTTAGTGAGAATTTACAGATGCTTAATGTTTTGTTTTGTTTTTGAAAAATTAAGGCCTTGCTTCAGCTCACATCATTGGTAGCAAAAGCAAGAACATCTGACCCCATACTGGTCCCAGGCAGAATGAGTTCCCAGACCACGTGCTAGAGATCAAGCTCAAACTTTCTCCAGAGAGCTGTGCAGTCTTCAGCTGTGGCACCATGGGCTTGTTGGTGTCGTTTGCCAGTCCTAGGCAGGTGGCCAGTGTCACTGGCCAGCTTCTCTCCAGGGCTTTCTATTCAATGAAAAGGCA
This sequence comes from Neotoma lepida, assembly GCA_001675575.1. Classification (NCBI taxonomy): domain Eukaryota; kingdom Metazoa; phylum Chordata; class Mammalia; order Rodentia; family Cricetidae; genus Neotoma; species Neotoma lepida. The sequence continues at coordinate 46,883 of LZPO01055183.1, forward strand.
CATTTCCTCCTCATCCTCCAACCTGTGACACTGGCTTCTCCTGAGTCTGGAAGGAGGCTAGCTTCCAAAACATGGGAGGCAGAGGACAGGAATTTCTCATATACTGCTTCTCTGAAGAGTGGCACCATGACCTGCCTTAAAGACCAGAGGCACAGTGGCCACCAGGCAGCCTTCCCGGGCTTATGGTGAAAATGCCCTCTGGAGTTGTCAACCTAAAAGAATGCCAGAAGCTACTTTTATGCAAGGCCTAGCCTGTGAGGTATCAGATGGACCAGAAGGGGCCCTGCATTCCCAAACAAAGCCATTTCTCTCTGTGTGTCTTATTTAAGTCACTTTCCAAAGAAAGGTGTTTGTGCAGGGTGAAGACACATTTATGTTGAGGACTCAGGAAGTCCCTAAGGCAGGTGGCTTAGAATATAGCATCTGAAATGAAAACCAAAGGTCTATCCAAGCTGCACTCAGTACTGTCTCTCTACCCTATTGGACAGACGAGAAGACTAAGGCTCTGGAAGGTTGACTCATGCTACAGTAGGAGTAGACTGTCTTAGCTCAGAGGCCTCCATGCCCACTCTCCAGTCTGTAGATGGTCTTACACAGCCCCCAGTTTCCCTTCCTCTCTGGCTCATCCTTCCTCTAGTGGCCCATAAGACATCCCACTATGTGCCCCCTAAGTTGCCTCCACCTCTCTTTCCAGGCCCCATGTCACTGGGGGTCCAAACCAGGTGACTGGAACATGACAGCTCAGACCCCCAGATGACTTTTCCATTACCTGCCTAAAATCTTGGTGGTAGCTCTCTCCTCACCAACTTAGGTTTCTTTACTTATCTGTTCATTTTCTTTAGGTGAGCAAGTTTTGAGCATTTTGAGGGATACAGGCCTGCTCTGCGTCTTTGGAATGAAACAACAAACAGGCCAAAGAAGATCCCTACCTTTCTAATTCTAGGTGCCTAAGTCCTTATTTGGGAGACAGACTATAGACAAGAATACAAACACCCACCGGAGCTACATTAGCAAGATGGAGGCAGATACCTCAAATGATGGAACTGGGCAAGACAGCCTCAGACAGGAAGGAGAGCATATTTCTGTCTCCAGGTGGGCCTTAGTGCCACACTATAGGGCCCGAGCAGGGCATGCACAACCCTTCAGCCCCCAGGACTCTCAGCCTGCTGATGTGATTCCCCTTCCCTACACATATCCTCCCTAAGGGCAGCGGGGAGTCCTTAAGAGGAGAGAAAGTGAGCAGCCAGATCTAATAAACAAGGAGAGAAAGGTAGACTTAATTTAAGCCCACTGTCCTTGCACCAGCTTTGCAGCTCATCCTCCTTTCAGAAGGACCACTCCGTGGCTCTGGGAGGTGTCGTCAGCCACCTGCTAACACCATCAGTTGTCAATGGGCCAGAAGGTCAGCATACAACTCTCTTTTGTCATCTGTCCAAGTTAGCCTCCGAGGTTTCCCAGTCCTCCGGTTCTCACCTTTGCGTTTCTTGGCTCCATTTTGTACCTGTCTCCCCTGACCTTCACCAAGAGACATTTGTAAGCACGTTTCATTTATCCTCCAGACTCCTGGGACCCAGGGGATGCTCAGTCACTTGGGAGAGTTCTCTGGGGTGGGAGTTGTGTTTCTCTTCCCTGGGAACCTTACTCACCTTCCCCAGCAACACTCCTCAGTCTGGGAGTCGAGGTAATTGGGCTGTTGCAGTCTCCCATTCTGGAGGACAACTGGACGGATGTTACCCATTAGTGCTGTCCTCGGGGGCTTGGACCTATGAGTCAGTGGNCTAAAACCACTCACTCACCTGCAGAAGCCAAAACTGCATTCAAACCAAGTCAGTGGGCTTTTTTCCCTCCCTCTCTCTTTAGATTTATGAACCAAGCCAAGGTAATTTTCCATTTTCCCCAACATCAGCAGAAGACCCTTAATACCCACTGAGCCAGTTTGAACTTGTAATGAACTTGAAAACTATCTGAAGCTTTTGAACCAGATCCTTAAAATGGTGTCTGAAATAAACCCAAACAACTATTGCTGCTGGGACAGGCACAGTGTTTCCTCGGTCCCACTTCTGGCCCATTTCTCAGGCTGGACTCCGTGCAGTTGCCAAGGGCTTCCTTGTAAGGCCTTCTAAAAGATGCCAAGGTGCTGGATCTACATGGCCCTGTGGACACCTGATACTTCATCCCCTACTACTAGCTTGGGGGCAGAAGTCTGCCATCTGCTCGTACCATGAAGACATTTGTCAGCCCTTCTCACTTGCTAGTGGCCCTCAGCCTGTGCTATAGATCAAAACTCTCCGGGCACAAAGGAACCCTTCAGACCAGCAAAGTGATTTGGTTCCCCATCATCAACTCAAATGGGCCACTGTGAACGCTGCTAAGGAAAGAGACAAGCTTAAAGTGGGCTGGGCTGACTGCCAAGCTCCTGGCCGGGCAGGGTGGGCCTAGTCCACCTCTCATTCTCCGCTCAGTCCCATCCCTCTCTCCCCTGCTTATCCCAGCTGCCGTATTCTTCTGCTATAGTGAGGGAGTTCATGTGTTTTTTTCTGTGACAAAACACTTGAGACAAGAAAGCTAAAGAAAAAAAGGGTTATTTAGAATCATGTGTTCCAGGGCTTGTTCATGGTTGGCTGGCTCTGTTGTGCTGGACCAGAGGTGAGGCAGACCTCACATCGGCGGGAGTATGTGGTGGAGGGGGCTGCTTCTCCATGGCAGCCAGGAAGCAAACAGTGTGAAGAGACCAGGATCCCAAAATATTCCTTAAGGGAGGCCCTACCAGTGACCTACTTCTACAACTAAGGGAAATATCCAAATGTCCACTCCNCTATGAAGTCAGCAGTGGATTAATCCCCTGATGAGGTTTAGTTCTCTAATGATCTCTCAAGGCACCACCTCTACTAAACAGGGCTGTATCTGCCTTCAGTACAGGAGTCTTTGGGGCAGTTTCATTATTATTATTTCCCAGCTGTAATAGCCACTAAGGTTTCCTGAGTTCAGAGTCCTGTGTTGTTCATCTGCTGCCTCTGATGCCTACCAAGCGCTTGGCACAGAGTGGGTCACAATAAAGACTTGTGTGAGAGGTAATTAAAATGAATGAGTGAATGATAAGCAAACAATAGATGTGTAAGAACAGAAATTCCCCAGATGAGAAGAACTCAGGCCAGCGTCTCTCTCCCGTTTATAGGGCTCTAATACAGACACACAATTGACTTTGAGAAGCACTAGGTTATTGCTTGGGCCCAAATACTGATCACACTGTATTCTGCTTGATCTTGATTAATTATTTATCTTGCCTGAGCCTCCATTGCAGCATGTATAAAATAGGGTAACCAAAGCCCCACTACTATATCGTACAGGGAGAAACCATGCACAGTGCCTGGCACACAAGGGCCTCTCAAGTGTTGACCACTACCTGTGTTATCAGAAAGGAATTATTACCAGTATGTCTGTTTCCTTAGTCACTGAGCTGAGATTATGCAAATGCTGTGTTTATCCTCCCAATATCTCTGGCTGTCTCTGTCCCCTTAACGGAGCTCTCTGCCTAGCTTGTTTTCAGAGTTAGAGAGTTACAGTCCACGTGGCAAGTGTCATATTAACACTTTCATTCTGGTTGCCAGAGTCACATCTTCTTCTCAGCAGCTTGTCTACATCCCCCATGCGTGTTTGCTATCCCTGTCTCCCAGAACCATCTACTTGGCAAAGCCTTAACTCCCCGTGTCTGTGTTTTTTCCCAGGCACCTAATGTTGTCTGTCTCCTTAGCTGTTTCCTCTTCCCGAGTTGTCCTCTTGATTTGGCAGGAAGAGCAAATGTTTTTCATCTGCTCTGCTAGCTCAGATAGCCTGCAGGGCTATAGTGAAGCTTCTAAGGCCATGTCTAGGGTCAGTGGGAAACAGCATCATTAATTGATTAGCCATGTCTGCCACTGACCCAGGAGGGAAGGCAGAGCCGCAAGTGTAGTCATTTCTACCCTTATTTGGGCAAAGGAACCACGATGACTCATCTTTACAGCTTTGCTATAAATCTTAGAGCAAAATCAAACGTAGGCTAAACTACAAAGTTAAATCATCTAATACAGTCTACCACAATTTGGACAGGTGCTAAAAAATGATTTCTTCTCAGTCTGTCTCCTAGCCAGAGGGAACATCTATATCCCTCTGTCTTTGGGGAGATGGGAGGTCTTGGCAAAGAATATTCTTCCCTCTTTCTAGAAAGCACAGACTGCAATAGAAAAATACTTCCAGTTTAATCTAAAATCTGCCAAGAAAACCCAGGGATATGTTTGGCCAGAAGCAAAGTCAGGCAAAGCAAAGGTGAATGGTGGGTTGAGGGCTGCCAGCTGAGATCAATCAGGATGTCATGTTTGCTCACTTGCTTATGGCCTGGGTAGGATCACATTCCTTCATTTTCTTGCTTCGCATAAGATAGCCAGGTTAGGGTTCACTTGCGAACAAAGACCTTGCAAGTGCCCAGGCCGGGCATATCCATGTCACAGTTATGAGGCTCTTTTTCAGCCCAGACTGGGGCCAACTGAGATTCCAGAACTGGCTCCTTCTGCATCTTCTCACAGGTTCCCAGACTCCACCCCAGGCCACGTGCTCAGGACTGACTCTCCTGACTGTCCTGACTAGACATCGCTCCTCTGCAAAGGGGTGCAGGCTCAGCAAAGCCACTGAGGTCACAGCCCCTCTGCTCGACTGCTCCTCTTTCAAGCTATTCCCTGAGCTCTGCCACCACTGATGACAGCCTCATTTGTAACTGCAGTTGAAATGCCCTCTGTGGTCTTCCAGACNTTGGGCAGGCTTGTTAAGCCTTCTGGGCCTTAGTTTCCTCAACTCCAAGATGACCACCAGACTAAGAATGCATTCATTATGTGTGCATTGCTGTGACCAAAACACCCGAGAGGACAACTTACAGGAGGGGGTGGGGGGTTTGTTGTAGCTGTGGTGGGCTGGCCCTTTGCCCTTGGCAAGCATCATGATGGTAGAGAAATTTTATCACCTCATAGCAGTCAGGCAGCAGAAAGGGAGAGAGAGCAGCTGGAACACAGACAAGACATAACCCCCTACCTTAGACCCTGTGACCTCCTAAATTTCCTCAACCTCCCCAGATAGCACCGCCAGCTGGGGACCAAGCCTTCAGCACACAAGCCTTTTGGGGGCCATTCTATGATCAAACACCAGCATTCTGCTGAAGTGCCTACACTGCAGACTTCTTTGGGTTATAAAATTTCACGTACCTGAAGCTTTTAGAATACAGCCTGACATGTGGTAATTGATGAAAATTTTGTGGCTAGGAGTTCCCTCTGTCTTGCTTTGAGGTCAGTGATCAGGGCTGTAAAGAGCACCTGAAGGGACTGACATTGAGGAGGATGAGCCCCTTGCCCAAGGCTCCTCCTGGTGGGACCTGAGCTGGGTTGACATCCTGTCCTTTTCAAGTCCTTGTCCAGGACTGTGTGAGGCTACTTACAACTTTTGGTACCCGGCTCCACATTACACTAGTGACTGATGCTGTTTGCCTCTTGACCCTCCACCCCTACAAAGACCTTAGAAATGGTGTTAAACCTTGACAGTCTCCAATTTGGACTGGAATATGTAATTCTGTAGACACACACACATACACA
>LZPO01055183.1:52584-66606 GCA_001675575.1 Neotoma lepida
CACACACACACACACACACACATACACACACACACACACACACACACACACACACACACAGGGTCCAGGAATATAGAAATATAAAATTATAAGCTTAAGAGATAAAAACTGACAGTCACAGATCTAAAGGTTAACTGCTAACAATGCTGTCTGCTTTACAGCCAGCTCCTCTGTCAACAGCCAGGGGTTAACTTTTAGCCCCCTTGCCCCTTAGAGCCAACAACTGCCTGGAACAAAGTTAACTTTTCATTTTATTATTATTAAGAGATTTTCTATTCATTTTACATACCAACCACAGATTCCCCTCTCCTCCCTCCTCCCGCCCCCCAAATTAACTTTTAATAGTTGTTTCTATGTGACTCCTAGCATGCACCCCGGGCCTGGTACTATAAAAGGGGGCCAGTACCCGCCTTCAGTGCCACCAGCCCCAGAATTCCAACATTGGCTGCGGCCTCAGCTAGCTGATAAGTTTTTGTACCCCATGGTGTATTATTTTTTTAATTTTAATTTTTTATTTTTCTGGAATAAAGTTTGCTTCTGGGTTTAATAGACTTTGGTGGTCTATCTCCCATTACTGGGGGACCCTAGACCCCTCACACACATCAAGTGAATAGTAAAGTGAATAGTAACTTCCTCACAGGGAAGAACAAGGACGACATTACACGTTCATGCTTATGGCACACTGCTGTCATTTGCACAGCTCTGAGACCGTTCACTTTCCTTGTGACATCACTTTGATTTTTGGTTAAGTATCACCCCTCTGCTACTAAGTAAGGAGATGCAGCTCTTAGCCTCTCCTTTCCAAGCCTTGGCTCTGGGGCACCGTGACCAAGAGAGAGGGTTCTGGTGTTCGAGGTGTCCCCTTTACCATAGGTTATGCCAACTAGGAATAAGGCTCCATTCTCTGAGCCTTCGAACACTATCTGCCTACCTTCTTTGGTCTCTATAATGCTAACACTCTATTTCTGTGCGTTGGTGTTTTGCCTGAGTATATGTCTGTGTGAGGGTGTCGAATCCCCTGGAACTGGAGTTACAGACAATTGTAAGCTGCCATGTGGGTGCTGGGAATTGAACCCAGGTCCTCTGGGAGAGCAGCCAGTGCTCTTAACCTCTGAGCCACCTCTCCAGCCCCAATGCTAACACTCTGCAAGGCAGTTCACCATGCTTACTTCACCAGGCTGGGTTCTATTGCTAAGCAATTCAAGTGTGTAGAAGAAAGATCAGGACAGACTTGGTTCCAGGACTAACTAGGATCAAGAAGGCAACCTAGGTTGTGTTTTCCGTTTCCCTATGTTGAGAATGACTCCATAACCAGACAAGTGCTCTACCACTGAGCTCCATCCTCAGCCCCAGGCTCCTTGCACTGCTGGTGGGAGGGCAAAGCCTGTGGATTGGATAGATCCACTTCCTCACTGAACAAGGAAGCAGTGTCATCAGGGAGACATCAGCAGTCTGGACCAGCTTAGCCTGCAGACCCTGTGTGAGTTAGGTTTGCTGTGACAGCGAACCAGTGGGGTGCTTTAAGAAATTAGCATCTCTCGCCTCCCAGTCCTGGAAGACAGAAGGCCAAGATCAAGGTGCTGGAAGTTCTATTCCCACTAAGAGCAGTAGAGTCACATTGGCTTGGGCCTCTCCCTAGCTTCTCAGGTGTCTTTGTCACCCCAGCACCTGCAGGCCCTTATCTTTGTGAAGCATTCTCTCTGTGAACAAATCTAAATACCAACTTCTTCCCCTTATTATAAAGACACCAATAAAACTGGAATAAAACCCACAATAGCAGCTTCATCTTAACTAATTATGTTTACAACTTGTGTCTTCCCAAAGAGGTCCACATCCCGGGGGGCTGGGAGCCAGGACTTCAATGTATGAAGTTTGACAGATGAATGGTTCAATTTTAATAACACCTAGACATTTTGCTTCTAGGGACCTAGTCTTGCGATTGGCTCGCAGAACACCGAAAGAGATCTTTATGAACTTATGTGGCCATAGCCACATTCTGAAATTGGAATACTATGAAGATGAGTGTTGTGGTACACGTCTGTAATCTGAGACAACCTAAAAACTGAAGCAAGAGGATCTCGAGTTCAAAGCCAGGCTGGGCAGCTAGACCCTGTCTGAAAGTAATAGGTAATTAGAATACTGTACTGAAAAAGGAAGATGTAGCTTTACACATACCACCATGGAATAATTTCTAAGGCATATTATTAAGCACTGAAGTATCTTTCAAGAGGCAGCCTGATCCTAACAAAGCAGAACTTCACACACAAAGCAGGAAGAGGAGGTCGGCATGGCTGAAGCCTAGCTCCTCTTTTCTAGCATCTTCTGGTCATTCGAATCTTTTATGACAGTGCCCTCCCACGTGATGTTGCTAATTAAAATAAGGATTGCCTCTTCTACACTAACGGTCAGGATGAAGCCACAGGAATGGAGTTCAAGCCAGAAAGCCTTTGGGAGGTCTCAATGGCGCCGTGAGAGAGGACCTAAAAGAGAAGCTAGAACGTATCATTTTTCACTCACAGGATGCCAGGAACTTCTCTCCTCAGGGGTCCAGTGGCATGATACCCAAGAGCAGAGGTGCTTTGGGGCTAGCCATCCCTCACCCCTCTGTGCTCCATGTTCTTTCCAGCAGGGCTATGAACAATATCCTACAGGCTGTGAAACCAGAGCCTGGCCAGAAGCCTACATAAATCTTAGCCCACAGTTCGTCACAGAGCACGTAACAGGTCTACCATTTCCCTAAAGCACTCTTAGGGCACTGACCTGGAACTCAGCACCCAATCAGATAGCCGTGAAATTAGCCAAGAAAAAAGCCCAAGTTGGGCCCTAAGGCCTGGGTCAGAATTCAGCAGGCGGGATAAAGTGGATGGGCAATGAGGGGAACAGAAGCACCCAGCCACCTCCTCACGTGGACTTTTGTACATAATTTCTAAAAATCAGGCTGTGTCTTCATCTGACTCTTGTTCTGTTTGTTCTTCAGAGGTTTTCACGATGCAGCACAGCTGGCCTCACCAACGCTCCTGCTTCTTCACCCCAGGAGCTGGGATTGCAAGTGTGAGCCCCACATCTGGTTGTCTCCTACCTTAAAATCTATTTACAGATGTATGTACATGCATACAGTCTTTGTACTTATAGGGGAGATGTGAGCATTAATCAGCGCATGTCTATAGTGAAAAATGAGGGAAGCAGAGCGTTTCTGGTTCAGAAAAGTTACTGAATAGGGAAATTGGATAATGACTATTAATTAATTAACTAGAAATTCCGATTCCGTGAGATATATTGCAAGCATTCCTTACAAATGACTAGTTCTCATACTGGGCAGTGGTGGCNCATGCCTTTAATCCCAGTAATTGTGAGACAGAGGCAAGTGAATCTCTGAGTTCAAGGCCAGCCTGGTCTACAGAGGGAGTTCTGGGATGGCCAGGGCCACACAGAGAAACCTAGTCTCAAGAAAAACAAATGAAAAACCATGTGGCCGATTCTCAAAAAGTCAGAGTCAGACAAACTCTCTTAAGTGAACATTGTAGACATAGCTCTCTAATCTCTGTTTCAGAACTTGGAAGGAAATTCCAAGCCCCCGGGCTTCTCATAGGTGGTAACTCAAACACCAATGAGTGTGCTGGGGAGTTTTTGTAAGCTTGAAACAAGCTAGAGTCATCTGAGAAGTGAGAACCTCGATTGAGAAAACGCTCACATCAGACTGGCTGGCAGGCAAACCTGTGCGGCACTTCTTCATTAATGATTACTGTGGGCGGGGCCACCCCTAGACAAACGGTCCCTGGTTGTGTAAGACATCAGGCTAAGCAAACCACAGGGAGCAAGCCCGTAAGCAGCATTCCTTCACGGTGGTCTCTGCATCACTTCCTGCCTGGAGTTGGTGTGATGGCTTCTCTGACGACAGTCTGCAACCTGTAGACCAAACAATTTCCCAGAGTCACTTCCGGTCAGGCTGTTGATGGAAACAACAGAAACCTAAGTAGGACAGTGAACGACAGAAAGGGTTTTGGTTAGTNGAGTGTTTCAGGAATTTAGATCTGGATATAAAGAAGCGGTGTTTCTACCTGTTTCTTCCAGCTATCTGGAGGCTGTGCACCTTGTAATTAATTGCTGGGCTTAGCTAATACCTCCTAAATTAATGTAATTACCAGTGTCTCTGAATAACCACCNTCGTGCACGCGCTGTTATCCAAACACTCTGTCGGCAGATCTGCAGCCAACGCAGGGCCGTCTGAGAGCAGAGCTGGGACTGATTTTAATTAACTTGTTTCTCATATTACAAAGGTGAGAAAATACCAGTTCTCAGCCCCTTCAGATTAAAGGAATAGGAAGGGTGTGCGGATGGCAGACTCACAAAAACAACAGCTAGGAGATGCTTGTTCCACAGCCTTGCTGGCCCTGCCCAGGTTTTATTACTGCAGCTGAGCTGGCTCTGCCCGAGCCAGCCTGAGAGCTTGCTGGGCTGCTCATCATGTCTCCTGTCTAGGAGCTCCCGGCTTAATTTGCTCTGGGCTGAAGTATGGCAGGGAAGACAAACACTGCTTCCTGCTTGACCCCTCCCATCCTGAGATATTTCATTAAATGTAGAGAGTTTTGGAATCAAACAGAGGTGAAAGCAAGCATTTTGTTACTTTGAAGGTGTTCTGAGCTGCGTTTTTCTTCTGTTTTTAAAGGCTTGTGTTTCCAGAAGTGTGGCCCAGTCTGTCTGTGCAGCAGACAGTTTAGAAGGGGGGGCAGGTGGCTCCTATGACTGGCTCTGGAGTGTCGCATGACACAGTATTTTCTAAGGCCTGTTCCTATGGACATCAGTTTGCAAGACNGTCATTGGAAGGAAGAAATCTAAGTTTGGTAGAAACTGACTGCATCCCTTGCCCCAGGAAACTTCCAGTGTGCCTTAAAGCATGNCAAAGGCTCTGAGAAGTCCTATTCCAAGNAAGCATGNCTCATCTGGGGTACTCTTTTGCAGGGGAAAACCTGGAGTTGGGGGCCAACTGGGAACCTTAGCGTTTTCCTCTCTGCCACATTTATTTCCAAACCATTTACCTGCTCAGTCTTCGCTTAGGCAAGGGAGGCTCTGCTCTTAGAGTTTGTGACTAGATGACCCAGAGGACGGAAGAGGGCATGGGAGAGCAGGAGAAGATACTCTGGGGAAAGGAGGAAGAGGAAGAAGGGGCTAAGTGGNTTTCCAGGGGTGATGACTTTGGACAGGCTGGGGTCAAGGATAAAGACTCCAGGATCCAAAGTGTGCACAGTGACCGTGGAGTGCCCTCAGGGGGACATCTACCTCACCCTTTCCAAAGCCTAGGGACATCTTAGGATAAGAGGCAGAAGGAACAGAAGAGCCAGAAGTTGGAGAGTAGTTCTACGAAGCAGCTTCTGGACAAGGCCACTGCACTCACAAACTCAAGGCATCTGTGGTTACCTGAACAAGACAGGTCACAGGTCATCATGCATGGGGAGGAGCCCCATGCCTCACTGAGGAACTATGGGTAGATAATAGATGCTGGGGGAAGATGATCACTTTCTCCAGTGGTGTAGCCAGAGAGAAGTTGCCAGTAAAGAACCTCCCACCCGTGCTACTGTGAGCAACCATGATTAAACTCAGTGGGCCAAAAGAAACATAAACAAAGCACCTCAAAGTAGGAGGGGTGTGTTGGGGAACAGAAAGGTTTCCATGAGAGAGCAAGAGGAACAATAGAAGGCAATATGGATTGACAATGATCAAATTCAGTATATATATTATGAAATTATGAAATATATATCAAATTCAGTATATACACTATGAAATTGTTCAAGAATCTCAAACTTTTAAAATGTATTTTTGATTAAAAACATACCAAGATCATCTTCAATAACCAGAGCCTGTGATTCTGTTGGTCCAGCCACACACACACACACACACACACACACACACACACACACACACACATCACATCTGTGTAGTGCTTACAGCTTCTAGAAAGTTCTCCCACTACTAGCAGCCTGTTTTGCTGACCATACCCCCTCTGCCTACTCACCCATCCTTACCCCTAGCAAGAATGAGTCCTGGTCACTCAGCTCATGCATTTTCTGTGGTCTGGGGTTACTGTTCTGGGGATTCGATTATCATTGCAGTGGAAAAGTCCAACCCCAGAGGCTACCAGCCTGGGTCTGGTGAGTGGACCTAGTCACAAAAGTGGAGGGTTTCCAATCTTTACTGTGATTCTGGTCACGGTCTCTTTCCTGTGCTCCTGGCCTGGAAGGATTTGTGCATGCAAAGGAGAGGACAGGGTCTGAGTGTAGTGCTCAGTGGCAGAATATTTGCCTTCCACTGAGTACCACAGAATAAACTAACAAGCACATATGTTTCATACATACATATTAAGGGCAACAGGAAGTGCAAATGATAAAAATGCAGCATATGTGTCCAGTAAGATCCAATCAGGCATGATAGTGTGTGAACAACATCCCAGCACTGGGAAGCTGAGCAGGAGAATCATACATCTGAGGTCAGCATGGCCCACATAAGCCAGACTCTATTGAAAAGCCAAGGTGTATGTAGAGGGCTGGAACAGCATGGGGAAGTCAGCTGTTTCTCAGAGCTACTCCTTGTCCTGCTCAGATCAGTCCCTCTGGCAGGAGTGNCTGGGTCATGAGACAGTCACCACCTTAACAAATATTGTAAATTTGGAAAATTATTTTAGTCTTAAAAACCATCTTAATGTGGCCAAGAATTCTCTTCAGAAGGCTAAGCAGAGAGAGAAGCATCATTATTAGGCTGGACACTGAGCCTGACCCCCATAATGCTATGCTTTCCTTCTCTCTCCAAGTCTNCACACNGTCAGTACTATCATTTCCCTGTTGTAGAGACAGTGTAGAGTTTGGAGGGATAAGGGCCCCAGTGTAGGCCTTCCATCCTGGCGATGTCCTGTTTCTGGGACCATGGGATGCAGATTCTCTGAGGATCAATGTGACAGACTTGGCCCTCTGGACACCTCAGAAGTTCAGCCTCCATTGGTGTTCAAATCCCTTTTGCTGAATGATTGCTAGATGCTACTCCCAGGTTCGCAAAGTTCCCAAGAGATTTCCCCTAGAGGGAACCTTTAGAAGTCATTGTGGGACCAATAGAAGGTTGCTCCAGTCACCTCTATCTGGGCAACTTCTTTCTAGTGAGCCCCCAGTGACCACAGAAAAGTCTGTTGTCCGTGCCCTGATCGGGGCTTTCACAGTGCAGGACAGCAGCTGTTTNACATAGACCTCTCTTGAGAACTGAACCTGCTATATAGAGACGGAGAAGTCAGGAAAGGGGGTGACTGTCTGAGGTGAGGGACCACTGAGAGAAGTTGAGAGGCATGCAGATGTACAACAAAGGCAAGGTGAGAGGTGGTGGCCACCATGACGGTGGGAAGGCAGAACCGACAGATGAGTCACCCTGCTGGGGAGAGACGCCTGGGGCTGGCACAGGAGGGAAAAGAGGACCGTGTACTAGTTGCCTGTCTGACTTGGGGCCAGGAGTAGAATGGCCAGCTTTGTCTCTTCTGCTTTGTACTCTAACACTGATCCCATGTGACCTGGAGGACAAGGAGTCAAGAGATGCGCCTGGCTCTGGAAGCCCAAACCCCACACGATTATTATACTTTCATGATCCTCACTCCATAATGACTTCAGCTCATTAGGTGAACTGTCCACCTGCNTCATTCTCCAGACCGTCCCTGCCCAGGCATCCTCAGAAAGGACCTAGCCTGCCNCCCAGCACCCCCCTTCCTGTCACCTGCTCTTCTCTGCTTCCTATCTTCACTTCTTTGTCTCAGCCTTTCTCATTCTCTCAAATGAGACTTCAGAACTGCCCAGAGCAGGACACGGAAGCAACACGCTCCTTTAAAAGCCTGTCTGACAGTGGTGTGGGAAAATTCCACTTGAGAAAGAGAGAGCCAGAGAGAGAGAACTTCCAGGAGAGATCTGTCAAGCAGTGTCAGATCCCAACCTGTCAACTTTGAACAGAAGCACAGCAAACTTCTAATTGTAAGCCTGCTTTTTTTCAGTCCAACAGCATGGCCGCTCTGCCCCAGCCACACCCCCAGGAGCAAAGGGTCCTGGCAAGTGTGAGACTACAGATGCAAGCACCCAGAAGAGAGCTCCCAATGACTCAGCAAGTGTGAACAGCACTCCAGGACAGACCTGTTGGTGTCCAGGGTCTCCTGATCTCAAAGACCAGGCAGATTCAATACTCCAGGCCCCAAAGACCAGACAGCAAGCCATAGTTTCTGGGGAGGTATCCAGGAAACCTTCTGTAACTCAATTTCTTGACCTTGAATCTTATATAACTTTGGGGTATCTGACTGCCAGTGAGAGAAATTACATAAATTGTAAAAGATGTGATAAGGATATGGGATTGCTCACCGGAAGAGCTCCTCCACAAGTTCNGAAGAGTCAAAAACAGGCTGCTCTGCTGGGTGAAGAAACAAGAACAGCAAGTGTTCATTAGACTGAGTAGCTGTGCCTGCTGTGTCCCTCAAGACCCCTGCTCTCCTGAGACAAGAGATGCCAGTGGCCATTTGCCAGAATCATCATGAGCAGCGTTCTCACCTGGACCACAGGCAGTGAGGAAGAAGGTGACACATTAAAGGCAAACAGAGTCTGCTCCACAGGGAGATGACACATGAAAGAAAAGACATATGGATGGAAGGGAGGGACTCAGGTAAGGAAGGACAAATGGAAGGGAGAATGGTGACCAGAGGACGTATGAAAAGGAGACAACATGGAGGAAAGTGCCCAGGAAGGACACAGCGGGGCGGGGGGACACTGAAGGGAGGGCACACTGAGGGAAAGCCTGTGAAAGAGAGGGCACTCGAGACAACAGGCACATCGGAACTAGAACACATGGAAAAGATGTGAACATCAAAGGGAAGTCAAAGGGAAGGGAAGACACAGGTAAGGAAGGACACATGTGGAGAGGAGGACTTGTAGAAGGAAGGGACATGGGTGTTCCATGTCTGTGTTAGTTGCTTTTCTGCAGCTAGGATAAAATACCATGACCAAAATCCACTCCGAGAAGAAAGGGTTTATTTTAGCTTACAGTTCCAGAAGGATAAAGTCTGTAATTGCAGACATGGTGTGTCAGCAGGAGCAGGAAGCTGAGAGGTCACATCTCAACTACATACAGGAAGCAGAGAGAGAACAGGAAGTAGGGCAGCGCTATAAGCTCAAAGCCTGCCCCGACTTGGCTTACTTCTTCCAGTAAGGCTGTACCTCATAAAGGTTCCAAAGCTTCCCCAAAGAGCACCACAAGTTGGGGATCAATGTGCAAACACAAGACTCCATGGGCGGGAGGGGGGTTCTCTTCCAAGNCAGCATGATATCCATGACAGCATCTTACCAATGTGGATCCTGATGCTTGTTGCAGCNTCTCTCCTCAGACCATTGGACCAGTGCTCCCACTATGCTGTCATAGGGTTTGAGGCCTTGAATTCAATCTTTTTTCTCCCACTCATTCAGTAGAACACACCATGTCCTGTGGTGGTGCACATCTGGAGTCTTAATGTCTGGGAGACAGAGTCAGGAAAAAGGTGAGTTTGAGATTGGCCTGGGTTACCTAGCGACAACCAATTACAATCAAAACAAACAACAACCACAAAAACAATGAAAAAAGAATACATCCAGGACACACTGGGTAAGAGCTTCCTTGTGCTCTCTGCCGTCTCTTCAGTCCCCAGCTTAAACCACCGTCCCCATCTTACCTTACTTCAGTCTGTCCAGAAATGGTATACTAGATGATCAGTTCTAGACCATATTCTGTGAGAAGGGTAGGTAATTACNGGGAGAGTGTGGCTTTATGTACAGTAAATGCTACATAATCTGATGTAGCCGCTACCTNCGTGTGAGTCTATGTCTTCTGAAGGGGACTAGTCACCTGGATGGGGAGATGAGAGGAAGGGACCTGGTGCTGAGGCACTGAGGATGATAGCTCAGCTGGGTGATGTTGGAGCCTAGTAATATGGGGTGCCACACACCTAAGTGGAAGTGGGGACATGTGGTCAGGAGTGAAGAATGGGTCAGCAGGATGGGTTAAAGGTGACCCAGCTCTAGCTTAGCCACACCTTGCAGGAGCTGAGTGACCTAGGGTTTCCAACAGAGTCTNAATCTTGGTCCTGTCCAGCTTGAAGATTCCTAGCCTTTGAGTCTGATAAATTCCTTGTACTCCAGGTTGTGCTGGATTTACATTTCCTCTTTATGCCAAAGCCAAGAGAAACAACCCGACAGCCTGTCACGGAAGTGGGAGGAGATTTATTGCTTTTAACCAGGGTGACTCTCACTACAAGAGGAGCATCATGCTTGCCTGTGAGATGTAGTGGGTTCCANGTGCCCTTGGCAGCCAGCTGNGCCCATCAGTCACATCCATATCAAAGCCTTTGTGGCACAGTCACCAGGGGTGGACAGGCTTCTGACCTTGGGTGTGGAGTCCCAAAGGAAAGCAGGGTCTTGTTCTCAGGGGTGGGGACTGTTAGATCTACAGACTGTTAGGATCACGTAGATCATTCTGAAGCACTGGAAGGCTGTCATTCAAAATGACTCTGGCCAGCTCCAAGGTAAAGATGGAAAGTCACTGTCTTATAAAGACAAGTCAAATATGGTGGTAGCTGGCCTCATACTCATGGCAGCANTCACTTGGACTAATCTATAATTTTAATATCTACNACAAGAATATAGGATTGTTCATAGATGGGGCTTGACAATAAGCTTCAGGNAAATAATGCCAGGCCAGTTCTGGTGGCAAGGAAATTAGGGACATTCCTAGCCCGCATATTTCCTGGTAATACAAGGTCAAAGGTAGGATGCTAGCTGGACCACAGGATGACAAGGAGACAGGACATGTTGTTGACATCAGTACTGGCTGGTGAGACTAACACACATGAGAGACTTGCATTAGGAGTTGAGGAGATCCAGGGGGATCTTTCTGTGTCCTCAACCGAGTCAGTCTCGAACATCCCTTTAGGCCATGAACCAGGGCTGTTTCCTAAGGCACAGGGACCAGTGACCATGGCTAAGCAGTTCATGCATCCAGAAGGGCAGATGCCAAGCTTTAAAATGATGCTTGGTTGAATCGNTGCTGAATGTTAAAAATATAATCAACAGAAAAGCACAAGTCACTTGGTATCTGTGAACATCTGGAAATTATATCATCCTCCTAAGTTATGGCAAGGACTGAAAGATGTGACAGGAAAAGTGTCAGGGAATGCAAGCTTCACAGTTGTACAGGACAAATGGCTTAGCTCATCTTTTCTCCCTGGGGAGACAGGCTACCTCTGATGTCACAAATTCTCACCTAGCCAGTCCCCACAGCCCTGGAACTAAATGCTGAGTTTTCTGCAGACCGTGTTTCCTGCTCCCCACCCATGCATTTCTTGGCACTTAGCAGAGGAGCAGGGGCACTCAGCAAACACCCCTGGACTGGGCTGGCGAGACTCAGCAGGGACAAACTGTGTATGATTAAAGCACACTAAACAAGAGACATGACAGCATCCGAGAGAGGCTAACAGCTGTCATGGGTTTCACAGATAACCTACAGGGCCGTGGTGAACTGGGGGGTACCTGATCCTCTTCTCCAGTCATACCTACTGGCAGTTGGTTGTCATAGAGAGTATGGATCCAGCTGCATCAGATCTTCTGTTTCTCAAAAAGCCTGGAGTCTCCCTGTTTTCTAAGTAGACAGCCAGTCCAGATATCACAGGACAAGACTAAGCACCATGCAGCGTTCACAGAACACAGATGCTGGCCAGGTTTGGTGAGAACCTCTCCCTGCAGATCTCAGGCTACTTCTTGCTTCTTCTTANGGGTGGGGAGAGAAGGACCCAGGTGTGAGTATGGCTTGCCCAATGACACAGCTAGAGACAGCAGTCGTTTGAATGGGAGGGGATGTCTCAATGCCTCTGGCCACCTTGCCTTCTTCCCAGTGGATCTCGGAGCTTCATTACTGAGCCACTAGGATACTGCAAGACGGTGGGGGGCATGCCACCTGGTCTAGTTCTCAGCATCCGTAGCACTGATCATATCCCCATGTCCAAAGCTTTGGCACTGACCCACAGAACAGGAAACAATGGCTGAAGAGTTGTAGATACAAAGGCTTTCCTGGGCTTAGCCCAGCCAGCTTGGCCTTGACAGCCCAAACACAGCCCTGCAAGCCTGTTAGCTTAGGCAGGAAGAGCAGGAAGGAGAAATGAGGACATCCTGGGTTTCCCTCCTCCCCTCTGTTGAGCTATCACCCAAAGCCTGGGGATGATTTGTTTGCCCACAAATCCAAATAAGACGACAAGCAAATCATCAGACTGACTGAGAACGACTTGTTAATTAGGAAATAAAATCAGGGCCGGACACGCAGAGCTGTTCGTGGGTTTGTGGGAGTTAGCTTGACTTTATTGAGTGGGTGGCTCTTGCCATCTCAGTAATACAGCCACTAAGCAGAGAAAGCGCTGGGGCTCACTTGGCTTCAGCCCAAACTGAAGACCAGAGGGAATGAGCATGTNCATGCTAGAGAGGGCAGAATGGCTCCTGTCTGCAAACCAGGACTCATTTTCTTAGCCAGAGCCAACCTTCTAGCCCAGGTCACCACCACGGTGAATCCTGGGGTGCTGCAGTTGTGTGCCCCCTCCCCAGAACCCCTCCTACGTCTGTAGTTCAGCTGAGAATTCATGTGTGGATGGGCTCTGTGGGGAAACAGAACTGTTGTCCTCTCAAGATAACTACAGTATACAATTAGGCATAACTGCTGTGCTTGAGTCTGGAACGTCCTCCATAGGGTCCTGTTTGAACACTGGTCCCAGGCTTTGGGGCCTTTAAGAAGGTGTGAGTGTGGGCTTTTNGTCCCGTCGCCCTCTGCTCTCTAGCGTATTATGATGTGAACAGCCTCTGCCTTCCACCATGAACTGTAATGTTCAACCAAGCACTAAACCCTGTGAGACCTTGAGCCAGAATAAATCCTAAATTGTTTTTGTCAGCTTGCTGGTCACAGTTACACAGCTATGAACTAAGACATAACGAATGAGAAGACCTAAAAATGGGATAAAACACAAACATTAGAAGGTTCATAAAAATTAACATGATGCTTATGTTAGTGTTGGTATCTCTTTAAAGTATTTCCTGGTTGTCCCCATGCTTGGGCTTAATACCTTTGGTGGCCCCTTTCCAGGACAATGCTCTCATATGATGTCACTTTTCTGTGGAGAAGATGGAGAGAGCACTTTGGTGAGGCTCAGGGAAAATTCTGGTTGCAGATAAAATGGTATGTACTGATTATGAAATGGCATGTTTCATAACTTTTAAAGTCAAGACTGATTTGGCTGCAAGAAACAGTCATACTCAAAGTGCTTCTGCAAGGAAAAACACATCTGAGAACACAGAGCTAAGACCCCAAGGTGCATAGCATAGCCAGGGGTCCGTTAACCAAGTCTAGAAGCAAGAGCTGTGATGTCACCAGGAATCAATCAAGTGAGCTCTCTCCCCCTCGTCTCTCCCTTGAGGTGCCTGCAGAGCGGACCCTCAGACTGTGGGCGGAGGAAAAGCCTCCGTCTTCCATCCACCCCCACCAGAGCCTAGCAGCTGAGCTCTGGGCCACCCAGCTAGTCTATCTCCCGTGTGGCTGCATCTGCTTTGCTGGGGACATTGCAAAGACCGGAGGGAAGCACCAAGGAGAGGGAAAAGCTGCCGGAGACTCGCCCGAGACTCGAGGCTAATAAAGTTGATTAGCCTGTCAAGTCTCTCTCGTTTCATTACTGACAGCTTGTGGCCTCATTCTGATTTATCATCACCACACCCACCTGAGTCAGGAATGAAGATTAGCCCAAATTAAAGCTCTGGTGACTCAGGAGGGCTGAGGCCTGACAGCAGGGAGGAGGGGATTAGAGGCAGGTTGGGGATAGGGCAGCAAGGCGCTGACAAGGGAGGGTGGGGTGATGACAGAACCAGTGTGCCTCCAGGAGCCAGAGAAGCATCCTTGAAGACAGACTTCCCTCTTTTCAACCAACGAGGAGGGAGGATGTCTGTTTTTGTTGTTGTT
>LZPO01055183.1:75548-92695 GCA_001675575.1 Neotoma lepida
GTCCTCTCTCCCTCCTTCCTGATCTTCTTTCCTTCCTTTTATTTTTACATTTTCTTTAATGACATATACATTATCCTAAGCAGTGGGGATGGGCAGTAAATGAGACTGAAGGGTAACTGACCACATGGAGGCCATGATGTGGGCTTTGTGGAATGCACGGGGCTCAGGTGTCAGGAACAAAGAACAGTGAGGCCTGGGGACACACTAGTGGCCAGAGGATGGAGCTGGGAGTAAAACCATATGAGGAAGACTGTGAAACTAGCTCACCTCACCAGGACAGTCTGCCCTGGGAAGCATGATGCTGTAAAGAGAAAGAGAGGGAGGTACATAAAACAGTCGTGACTTTTGTTGCAAGAATCACAGCTCAAAGCAGGGGACAGGTGAGCAGCTGTCACATAATGTTATTTGTACTTAATGGGCTCAATATGGGAAGAATTATGGGGGGGGCAGAAAAGAAGGAGGAGGAATGAGCAGCTACCAGTGGATGAAACTAGAAAGAACACTAGAAACTAGCCTCAGACTGGGATGGCACACGATACCCTGAGAAGGAAGAGAGAGAACCGTCCAGTTTTGGAGCAAAGAAGTGATGGCATCAGAGTTGTCCACTCGCACAGGTCTTGGATGGCATGAGGAGTGGCTGGGCAGAGNAGAACCATTGGGAAAGGAGACCCACGGGAGACTGATGAGGCATTTCAGGTGTGCTCAGGCTGTAGGGTGGAGAGGCATGAAGCAGAGGCCTTCAGAGACTGGGGTGGATGACTCACTGTGTGCAGAAGGTGAGGACCGGATAAAAGGAGACTGTGGGGAATCTTCAGTTTCTAGCTTGAAGTATAGAGTGAACTGTGACCCACACCAGGATTAGGAACATTNGGTGCCCCAACAGTGTTGGGTGTGCAGGCAAGCATGAAGATGATGATGNAGTGTAGCTTCTACACTCCAGACTTGGGCACTTGGCCTCTGGGTGGGATGTTCTATGGATATCTGTTAACTGAATGGGACTGACAGGTAGCAGTCACGAGGCACAGAATGAACGTGGGATAGGGGGCCAGAGTGTGGCTTCAGGAAGCCATGAGGTGGAGCGGNACAGAGAAGAGATACGGTTTCTGCAGCTTCAGAACAGCAAACATGTTTTCCAGTGCTCCAAGCTGGAGTGCTGTGACCTCCGCTGGGGGCCTTGAGTCCTTCCCTTCAAGACTATGTCCAGGAAAATGCGTGTCTTCTGTCTCTTCTTGATGTCCCCAGCCTCCCAGCACCAATTAACGTCCCAGTGGGCCCAGGGAACGCTCACCCTGGACGCTACTGCTGCTGCTGCTGGAGCATCTGGAGATATCTTTAATCTTATTTGGTTTCTCCTCCTTCTCCTCCTTTTTTTTTTTCCAGTTTGTTTCTGGAGGCAGATCCTGAAGGGAGCAGATGGCAGTAAGAAAGGGCAGATCAATGCTGAGGACAGTGGCCTGCTTTGCCCTTGAATTTTCAGACGAATGTTCTCTGTTCTTCCAAGTGATTGTTAGACTCTAGCTTAAGGCTAATTATTCGTGTGTCCCAAATGCTCCTAGGGAGTTAAGCTTGTTTATAGCTGTATTTCCAGACTCCTGTCTACAGCCAAGCCACTGCACACACCAAAAGTCTGTGCATTTACTTAAGCAGTATGAGTGAGTGCCAATCAGAGGCTAGTTGTTTTTCTAGGGCTCTGGAAATTCAGCAATNGACTAAACAAACAAAGGTGTGTCCTCATAATGACAGCCACTTCTTTGTTTTGTTTTGTTGTTTTGNTTTGGTTTTGCTAGGTAGATGGGATCTAAGTGACACAGAGTCCTACCGTGTGGCTCAAACCCAGCATCCTCCTGCCTGAGGCACATAATGAGGGAATTACAAGCGTGCACCACCACACCCAGCTGGCAAGCACGGTTTTTATNCCTGTTTTGCTGAAGGCAAAGGTGCTGTCTAGGTGCTGGGCACGGAGTGTAGTGGTGAGCAATCAGACATGCTCCTGCCTTTCAGAGACTTCCATTCTAAGAGGTACAGTTTCTCATCTCACCAGCAAATCAGTTACATCAGTGTACAAGCCATAGAACACAGCAGGTTCCAGCAAGCAAGTGATAATTTCCTGGGAGGTAGGTCAATCAGACACCCCGCGTGCACTGCTAGGTGCCAGGTGCCTAACACACCACCTCTGGTGGCTTTCCCTCAAGAGAGCCCTGGTTGCATAGATCAGCACACAAATCTCAGTTGCGAGGGCACTCTGAACTTGCGCTCCTGTGAGGTCATCGAATCTCCATGTCATTTGGAGAAGGTTGGTGTTTGTAACCACAGCAGTCCACTGGTAAGGAGCGGTGGGACCAAGCAGGGGGAGTTTGGGGAGACTGACAGCAAGATGCAGGAAATTAGCATTCTTACCTGATTCATTTCAAGATGGGAAAGTAAGGGTTTACAATTAAAACGTAGTTAGAATTAAAGGAGAAATTTAGTTATGGGAGGAAAAAAAGTCCAGGTACTGTGTGNTGTTATGCTTGGTACAGCAGTNTCCTAAGGGACCAACAGTGTGGGTGANCTTTGGCCTCTTCAGAGGCTATTCTGGGATGGAAAGAAGAATGAATGAAATGGCTTGACTTGAAAAGAAAGTTGACATATAGGAAAACAAACCTCTTTCAGCTGGTGTGTTTGAATGTCCTTTCCTTGTTCCCCATTTAAGCCTTTAAAAAAACAAAACAAACAGGAAAAAAAACCCTATAAAACATGACATCTGTAGGATTTTTGAGGATGTTTTTTAAATCAGCTTAAGGAAGTTCCCTCTATCATCAGCTTACCAAAGCTTTCTTTTTCTTTGTTTAAATCATAGATTGATACTGAATCTATTTAAAAATGCTTTTTTTTAATGTCAGTTGATACAACCAAGTGGTTTCTTCTCTACTCTGTGAATTAAGATTACAACGACTCATTCTCTAATGCTGAGCCAGCCTTGCATTCCTGGGATAAACAATTTGGCTGTATTTTTTTGTCCTTTGTATATATTCTCGGATTCTATTCGTATTTTTGGTAAGGATTTTTGTGTCTGTATTCATGGAAGACACTGGTCTTTGTAATATTTTTTTTCCTGGATTTGGTGTCAATGAAATGTCAAGTGAANGAGGAGTGTTTCCCTGTGTTTCTTATCATAATCTAGGTAGAACGTCATCTTTAAACGTGTGGTACCATTTAATTTAAACGTGAATGCCAAGGGTTCATCTGAGCCTGCAGCTTCCTTTTTCAGAAGTCTTGGCTGTAATTTCATGTCACTGGGGGTGAGGACTGTTTAGGCCATCTAGTCAGTCATTTACTAGTTTTGGGGTGTCAAGGAAATGATTTCACCTAAGCTGCTGAATGTGTGTGTAGAATGGTATATGATATTCCCTCCTTAACTGTTACTGTGATCTGTAAAAAACAAAAACAAAAACAGCCACCCCTTCTTTCCAAATAATGGTAATTTGTGTATTTTCTATTTCTGTGAGTTTCTGCTAAAGACTTATCAATTCTATTAATCTTTTCAAAGGACTAACTTCTGTTTTCACTGACTTCTCCATTTTTCCAGTCTTTATTTTCTGTTTGCTTTGGGTTGATTTTTCTCTTCTTTAGTGTTTTTGTTTAGAGTAAAAATGCTATGCTACTGATATGAAGCTACTGTTTTTTTAAATGTAGATATTTATTTTCATCGTCCCTGTCTGATGATTTTTAACTATATATATATGTGTATATATATTATATATATGTGAAATGCTGTATTTTGTATTTATTTAATTCTTTATTCAACTTCTCTCTAATATCCCTTGAACTTTCCTTTGAACTCATTGATGATTTTTACAAGTGTGCTGTGAATGTTCCAGCATTTGAGGACAACTCTTCCACCCCAGATACCTTCATTATAGATTTCTAGTCTATTTCAAGAGACTTAAAATTTGAACCTCAGACCTTAGGCTGTAGTCAGAAATGTCTGTGCCCTTTCCTTCCATATTTCTACACTTTGCTTATTTCTCCAAGAGGTATTTATGAANATTCACATAAGAAAGTAAATATTTGTCCTCTCCAACATTTAAAAAAACTTAATTACTAAACAATGAGACTAGTGCACTAAATTATGTGAATCCAAAAAGTGAAATATAGTACACCTGTTACCCCTCATCCTGGGATTGCGGTATGTGGGGAGGGCAGATGATGTACTTATTGTGAAGTCCTTTCTTGTGTATCAACCTCCCATGGAAATGTGGCCGTAGGGAGGTGAAAGACGCTGTCACTTGTTTCACTGTTGTTGTTGTTTTGGGATGAGGTTGATGATTTTGGGGTGTGTGTGTGTGTGTGTGTGTGTGTGTGTGTGTGTGTGTGTTAGCACTTGGCAAATGGAAAATACTCAGATCTATTTAAAAAGAAGCAGGGAGAAGCTGTTGGCTTGTACATAAGTCTGTGTGTCATCCAAGGATCTTACTACTCAGCCTAGGCTGGTCTGGGATGCAGAACCCTCCTGCTTTGGCCCGAGTTCTGGGATTACAAGTGCGTGCCCCGCACCTGGCTACTTCATCTTACTTCATCTTGTTTTTTTCTGAGTTGCACTCTTGTTCCTCCCACTGTCTTTAAGGATGTGAATTTCCCACTTCTGACTCATCCAAGTTCACCTGCTGATTCCCTGATGTTCCCTCCTGGTGGGGCAGGTCCCTCTTTGGGGACATTCACAGTCATCATCTTTGATCACTAGTGACAGCATCCTCATGAGTATATGCAGGTGACATAATTGTTCTCTGGGACAATAGAACTGTGCTGAAGGTTCCTGGTGAGTTTATGTCAGAGGTAGAACTTAGCCAAAATATTTGCCTCAGGTCAATCTCCTTCCCTCTGCTGCCCTATCCCAGCATCTCTGTCCTTCCAGAGGGAGATTCTGGAGCCTCCAGCCTCATCTGGGTCTATGAAACACCAACGTCTAAAGCAGTGGTTCTCAACCTTCCTGATGCTGTGACCCTTTAATACAGCTCCTTGTACTGTGACCTCTGACCATAAAATTATTTTCATTGCTACTCCATAACTGTAATTTTGCTACTGGTATGAATCATAATGTAAACATCTGTGTTTTCTGACGGTGCTTTGGGGTCNCGACCCACAGGTTGAGAACCANTGATAATGCCTCTGTCCCTGATAAAGTTTACCAGCTCNACATGGAGGGCCACCACACTTTGCAGGGGTTCCTTTTTACATTCCTGAAGGCTAGATGGTGTTGTCTGCCACAGCACCTCAGAGTCTGAATAATAGAAATACTTATAAAAGGTATTGGACAATGGGACCAATACCATTTTGCCACTCTTGAGTGTATAAACCCATAGTAAGTTCTGGAAGTACTCTTAGATAAAAAGCTTCAGTGGGCTCCAGTGGTCCAAGAGACGGTGATGGGTCACTGTGAAACAAGGCACATTTCTGAACCTTCCTGGGCATCACTTCCCTGCGTTGTGGAGATAAGTGNACTAATAATGGCAGTGCAGACAAGAGAGAAGGGCTCAGCGATGGGATTTGTGACACTACCATCCTGTCCTTCTGGTAGTGATGCTCTCAGTTCCCTTCTGAGTGTCCCATAGTATGGCAGGAGGCTCTGCTGGAGTTGGGGTAAGCACTATCTTCCCACCTGCTTTGCTTACCTGCCTTGTCTCACTCCCTTCTCTTCTTGCTCTCCAATGCCAACAGCTTACAAGAGCCCCACAGAGAGATGAACTGTCCCAGCTGAACTTCTGGAATGGGAGCTAGAGCGAGTGTCTTCAACTCACTTCTGGTGTTCTCTGAAGGGCATGCATGTATTTGGAACCAAGTAAACTAATGGACACTGGAGGTACTATAGGATTCTCAGCATCACCAAGTGAATGAAATGTCCCTTATGGGATCCTATATTTAATCACTCAGCCTGGAGCACTGTTTTGGAAGGTTGTGGAACCTTTGGGGACTGTGACTACACAGGAGGGAGGGAGGGATGGTTTGAGCCCCAAAACCAATGGCTGCGTCTTGCAGAGAAAGTGAGGCTGTGTGGCCCACCCTACACCCTTGAAAACAGGGCTGCTTCAAAGGGAAGTTTGNCCAGGAGTTTTGGGACTTTTCCCCCATTAGGTGCAGAAGCCACGGCATCATGTCTGAGCCTCTCTTCTCCCTCTGCCTCTGTGGTGTCTGNACAAAATGCTCTGCTTTTGATCGTCTCTCCTCAAACAGGGCATCATTGTCCTGCTTCTGCCTCTTTTTAATAAAAGAGGGACGGAGAAGGCTCGTGCTTGTACATGCAAAATTAACACAAATCAAAACTGTTGCTGTTCTTTGATCCGTCTTGTATTCTGCTCTGTCAGCTTCTTATTTCCCCACCGAGGGTGCTCGGCTCAGGGAGGATTACAGGGAGGGAAACCGCTTACCACTTCCCATTTGATTAACACAATTTAAAGCCGCAATAATGCTCAGGGAAGTTCATTACAGGGGAAATGCTCTGATGTGGGCTGCCATGGTGTCTGGGGACTGGGGCTTTTTATTTAAAACGCAATCAAGCCCCAACAGTGAGAGGATCGGTGAAATCCACCTAAGCTGGAGATGGCAGAATTGGCATTTACTGTAGGCAGACAAAAATCCCTTCCTTTTGTACAGCTTTTGACAGTTTATTCATACTGTTGTTAAGTTCAAAACCCTGAGAGGCAAAACCCTCCCCTGGAGGTACTTAGAGCCCGGAAGGAAAGACAGACCACCCAGAGGAGCACATACCTGGCAGACACCAGGACATCACAGGGTGTGTGACAGTGGGTACTGGGATACCTGACNGGGAAATCGGGGAAGACCACCCTGAGGAGGTGACATACAGTCAAGATCNGATCTGGTAACAAGGGACAGCCAGAGCTTCTCAGGCAG
Source organism: Neotoma lepida (assembly GCA_001675575.1). Lineage (NCBI taxonomy): Eukaryota > Metazoa > Chordata > Mammalia > Rodentia > Cricetidae > Neotoma > Neotoma lepida. The sequence goes on from LZPO01055183.1 coordinate 82,437, forward strand.
GGAGACACTCTGTGAGCATCAGTGGGTGGGCAGGCTGGTCTGTTAGTGGGAGATGCCAGAAGGCCGGTGTGCCTGGGCCAGTTCGGGGAGTGGCATAGGAGAGGTGGAGCTGGAAGGTTCCCCAGGACATGCCAGCATCCCTCTCTTGGGCCTAGCTGCAGTTAGTGTAGGTGGTGGGCTGCCCTATGGCTGAGGAATAATGAAGAATATGTGGCCTTTACTCAGAGCATCCCCAACTTCTCAGCCCCTCCCAAACAGGAAAACAAGGGTAAGGGGGGGCTTAAGCTTCCACCCTGAATCTTCCCAGGTGGCTCTATCATCGGACTCTACTATGCCTCAGTTTTTGCCTCTGTGGAAGGGGTCTGTTGTCTTCCCCTCTTATAGCACATATAGGGTAGAAAACACAATGAGAGACCCCAGACGACTCAGAACTAGAGCTAGTCTGGGCCTGGCTGGGTGTGAGGTCTACAAAGCACACAGGCAGCAAGGAGGTTCTGCCAGCTTCCAGGAATGAGGTGAGTCTGGCCAGAGGCCTTAGCTCTCTACCATAGCCCTTCGCTGGTTGTTGTTTCAGCCCATTTCCTGTGGCTACAACAGGACAACCAGGATTAGGAAATTGTATGTGTTAAGGTTATTCAGCTCCTGGTTCATGGTTCTTGGGGTAGGAATAGTCAAGATCAGNTACTACATCTGGCCAAGACCTCATGCTGCAAACTAACATGGCAGATAGCATCTCATGGCATAAATGGTGGGCAGCCAAGGAGAGGTGTGATAAGAGAGGCCCAAGGAAGGCACTAGATGACTTTGTACCAGCACGCTCTCTCAGGAGAATGAGTCCATTCCTGGTAGGAGCCNTGCAGTCTGGGGAGAACCAGTCCAGGACCCCAAGCTGTAATGCAGGCATCACCTCCCAAAAGCCTCTTCTGCCAATCCACCACACTTAAGGTGATCGTGGTGTGGACATTTATACCCAAACTACNGCAGTCACTATAGGCTGAATCATGCCACAGTGTAAACAAGCTTGGGCCCTTGCCGTGGCAGAGAGGCAGCAGCTAGCTGCCACATCAGGGAGTCTCACTTAGAGCTTTAAGTGCTTCTTACTGTAAGTGACACATGACACCGCTGTTCTCATGTCATTAGCCAAATCGGGCCATGTGATCCAGGTATAGAGGAGCACCCTGTCTCATCTGGGCAGATGGTACTGGAGAGCTGCACTGTCAGCCCCACAGTCCCCACTTACCTCAATACTTCTGTCCACAGGACTCAGGCACAGGCCTTCATGGTCTTAGTCCTCTCAGTACAGAATGCAGACCCCTGTTGACAACTAATGGGCCTTAAGACACAGCCCCTGCTGTGTGTCGAAGTCACTGCTGTGGGAGCATTGTTCCACAGTCATGAGGTCCCTCACTGTGGGGACCAGTGTCTAACAAGTGCCCACTGGAGCTCTGCCCATCTTCATGGGAGCAAGTCTACAGGGGCAGGCATCTCCTGCTCTGATGAACTTTCTGCCCCCTTTCTTACCGCTCCCTACCTCCAGCCCAGACAGCTGTTTCTCCTCTTATTCCAACAGCACTCAGGATGTCCCTCACACGTCAGACCCCTAGATCCAGTTTCTCCTTTCTTACTATGACATCTTTCACGGTATAACACACTGAATTGCTTGCCCTTATGCCTACTGCTTGTTTATTGACCCCTCCTGTAGAGTCTCAAGTCCTCTAGGACAGGAATCAAGATCTGTGTTCACTAATGAATCCCAAATGCTCAGAATGGGACCTGGCATATAGCAGGTACTCAAGAAATATTTACAACTCCAACACCAGGGATGAGCAGCCCCCTTTTGTGTGGTAGGTCAGGGTTGTTCAAGAGACTCCTAAAACATAGACTATTGTTGCTGCCTTTGCTTGTGGCCCAGAGTCTGAAATTAAGTTCCTGCAGGTTCTAAACTCCTCTGACCTGAAAGCCTCCTTGCTGAAGACTAGCTTTCACGGTACCAGAAGGCTCCACATAAGCTTCCAAGGTAGAGAATCCACCAATAGTCCTACCCAGTTATGATGTCTATGAACTAAAACAATGACCAGCCTGGCAGGATATCCCTAAGGGTGNAATAGTGGCACATAAGCCTTGGCAGTAACCAACAGCTCTCTAATTGGACTTAAGACATGCTCAATAAGATGGACATCATGCTTGGGACTGAAAACACAGCCAACTCTCTATGGCTAGTGAAGACATGGATCTTGAAGAAGAGCACACAACCACCACTTTACTAAGTCCGCATAGTTACTAACTGCATTGTGAATATTTATTGCAGACAAGTATAGTTCTCAGCCTTCATCAAAGAAAGGCCTTCTTGCAATAGATGGAGACTATTACAGAAAACCACAATCAAAATGCGGAGAACAAGTGACTTTGTGGTTTCTAGCCCCATCCACAACATAACTCCTGCTCCTAAGACTCAGCAGAACTGACAGATTATAAGAGCTGGAGCAACAGGAAGTTTGCTATGAGATTATATCTCCTAGAAATGTCTGAGAAGCTACACCCATGCAATCTCATCAACATCGCTATCTAAACAAGACCTACAAGGGCAATACCAATAGACATGCTAACACAGCAGGGGGAGATCTCATGGAGCCTCAACCCTAGGCAAAAGATGATAGCAACCAAGGAATGCAGAAAGGGGAGAAACAGTCTTCCCCAGGGAAGAGCACACCAGTTGGTTATCTAACACCAAATGATAGCCCTGAAAACATACATACTAGTGACATTATTTGGACTGAGCAGGTTGTGTGTGTGTGTGTGTGTATGTGTGTATGTGTGTGTGTATGTGTGTGTGCGTGTATGTGTGTGTGTATGTGTGTATAACAACATTAAGGAAATAGAGGCCATGAATTTGAGGAAGAGCATGGTGGAATACAGAGTTGTATGGAAGGGTTGGAGGGAGGAAAGAGAAAGGGGAAATGATGTTAATTATATTTTAATTTCAAAGAACTAAATATTTACAGAATATACAGAGCAATTGCCCAGGAATGCCACATACCCCCACCCCTTTGTGCTCTCTCTGTTCCTCTGCAATAGAGATGAAATTCTCCAACAAGCGACTTCTTTCAGAAGTCTCTGGGCCAGAGGATGGGAGCCTCTCTATGTGAATCTCATGTTTGTATTCAGAGGCAGCTAACCCCTACAAACACACAAACAGACAAAGAAACCATAGCATCTAGGCTGATTCTACATCTTGGCTGTTGAGAACAGTGTCACGAAGAGCATGACGCCATGTGTTAGTGTCCCTACTGACTGGTACATCCTCGGAGGGTGGTAGAGTCGGGTCATGCAGCATTTCCATTTGCCAGTCTTTAAGGATTTTTCCATGCTGACTCCATACTGGCTGCACCAGGTTCTGTTCCCAGTGTTAGTGTGCAAGCTTCCACTTTCCCCTTGTCCTCATGGACGCTTCTTTTGAGGGGAGTCATTCTGATTGGGGCCACAGAATTCCAGTGTAGTTTTGACCTGCATGCCTTCACCCTTNAAGATCCTTAGTGTTGTTTTTCCATGCACTGAAGAGTGTCCCGNTGAGCAGGGTAAGCCAGACTCAAAGGGGTGGTTGTTTTCTCTTGTATGTGGAATCTAGATTAAAGCAAACAAGACAGCAGGAATTAAAGGAGAAGGGGAATTAGAGGAAGGGGAAGCAGTCCTGGAGAGTGCAGTGGTCGGCAAGTAAGAAGGAAGCACATTGTATATGTGGATGGAAATGTCAAGATAAAACCTGTTACTTTGTGAAATTAACATAGGCTAAGAAAAACAAAATCAAGTCTTCATTAAAAAAAAAAAACAAACAAAAAAAAAACCCTGCAGACTGTCTTGGTTAACCCTGCCTGTCAGAATGCTGATTGCAAGTAGAAATGACTGTGGCAGGAGAGAGGATGGGGATTGAAGGCCGCCGTGAGCTGTGGAGCCAGAGGAAGAGCCAAGAGCAGTAGAGACCATGGGGAGAAGCCCCCAGGACCTNCCTTCAGCCTCCCTGTCCCACACTCCTGTGCTCGCTAAGGTAGAGAAATATTCGAATCGTTGCCATTGGCCCAGCACTGTAATGACAGAGGAAGCATTTGTCCTAGGCAAACATAGATTATCTGATTACTGGATTTGGACCAAATATTTTACATGGAAGCTGGTGACCTTAGGAGTCAGGCACNTGGGATCACCTGGGCTTTGCTTGGGGTAGGAGAGCAGAACAGGCTGGAGGGCTGTTGAGGCTTCCTTGCTAACTCCTAGCCAGAGGGAGTCAGCTTTCCCACCCTGTAGACACTGTCACAGGCGACCTTAGGAAGGCACTTCATGTCCCTCTTACAGGCAGAAGACACATCTGTAATTAGCCTCCGCTGTCTCTAGTANGACTGGGGGAGGAGGGCCTGCACCGGCTGTCACCACCTGAGCAGAGCACTGAGACAGGAGCTCTGTTGACAAGCCCTGAGTCCGTGGGGAGGTTCACCTGCCAGGGCTTTAATAAACTCTTCCTTGCAACACTGACACCTGGTGACCTTTACCCTCTGCAGGGGGCTTCTCCAGTGTCACATGCTATTTATTCCCAGGCATGAGGATTCCAGGCAGGAAGGCAGAGACCTGNAGCAATTTGACAGGCGTTTGAGACGTTGAAGTACACAACCTGGCCACGTTTTCCCCTCAGATAATCGAAATAGTGTCGCTTCTTATGTCTGGGGTTCCTCTGCTCTTCTCCCCTTCCTCTGCACACNTGATGACAGTCTCCTTGCTTGCTTGCTTGCTTTCATTTATTTCATTTTTCATCTGTGTTGGTGAAGGGCATGGGTAGGTGATGGGCTTGTGCCTTGGACTCTGGAGGTGCATAAGGAAGGAGTCTTTATGGGTGGGTGTGCACTGCCATGCTCCAACTTTTGCATTCTTGTCCTCAAAGCTCCCTGCCAGGGAGACAGGGAAGGCACCTTGTCCTCCTGCTTGCAGATGAAGCTGCTCGGGGTCACACAGGAGCAATGACTTGCCGCAGCATCCAGAGTGCACTAAGGAAAGACAAGCGCCTGCTTGCTTGGGTTGATATTAATATTTGACAAACACTTGCTGAGTCGCTGCCGTGGACCAGGCACCTTTCCAGGGGCAGTGGGAGGCAGAGAGGCAACCATGATACGGTGCCTGCAGGAGGCTTCCAGCCTGGGCTCCTTCCCTGACTGGCTTTAAAGTCTAGGACTGTTCTCTGTACTTCCCTTCTCTTTCCCTCCCCTCTCTATTCTTTCTTTGTCTCACCTTCTTTCTCTTCCTCTTCCTTTTCTATTAGATCAAGGAGGGTGGGTCCCAACTCATTGCTGCTACTGTCCCCTCCTTTTCTCTTTCCTTCATAATGATTTCAATAGCTTTTGATACAATGCACCAAACGCTCTTCTTACACGGGAACACAAGGTGAAATGTTAATATGATTTTATTTGAGCTCAGGCTGGATAAGGGAGACCTTTTGTTTCTACCTCTCCTCTTCAAGTCAGCACTCGTTAATTAAATTGAGCCTGTGGAAAGTGACCTTTGTGGGGAGGGGACCTCCTGATAATATAATATGCTTTAATCAAATACCCACAATAAACAAGCAAACAAAGAGCAGTTAGACAAAGCAGCACTCTAGAAACTTAAAGATGAGAGCCCTCCGCGGAAAGGTGATTTGGGTGAGAGCGCACACTTGGGAAATGAGCCCTGCAAACAGAGCCACGCGGACAAGCTCATCACCACTCCAAGCCGCCTGTGCTAGACTGGTCGAACTGCACACGTAAGACCACCAGAGGGGTTGCAGTCACAAAAGAGCTGCCCATGCTCGTTTTTCTCGGCCCATGCCTCACCTGGCCACAAGGGGGCGCAGAAGAGTCATCATTTTCCTCTGCAAGGTGCCGCAGACCTGTGAGGTGACTCACCTTTGGGCCAGGTGTGGCTNGCTGATTAATAGGTGATTTAGTTGCTTGGCGTTGGGGAAACTGAAAGGGAATGGACATCTCCTGCTTGAAGGAAGAGAGTCAGGTTCACCTCAAATCTGAAGACTATGCCAGCCCAGAAGCACAGGCAGGAAACNTCAAGGCAGCCTTGGCTGAATGATGGCATGGGCAGAGAAGGTTCCAAAACTACTTGCAGTGTGATTGTANGTGGCTTGCTTAACCTCTTAAAATTCTATTTCCTTGTCCATAAAAATGAGGTTAATGATCTCGCTCTCTAAGGTTGCTAAGTATTCAAAAGTATAAATTTGAGTGAAAAGAACAGGTGCCCTGGGCAGGTGGTTATTCTGTGCCTCTCCTACTCCAACTATACCTAAACATGTGCTACCTTCAGGGGAACCAGGCATCGCGCACTGCCTCTTCCACTTGGTGCATTTTGCAGGAAGCTCTGTTTGAATATACAGTGTCATCTAACTTATCTATGAAGATGTTCATTCAGTCATTCGTGTGTTCACCTAACTATTGAGAGCCTACTCAGTCTCAGGTGGGTATTGCAGAGCATGGAATGGAGAGCAGGAAGCAAACCCAGGACATTCTGTCTGGAGCTTCTGAGCCAGCGACAACCGACAGAACTTTCCAAGGCTGTTAAATTGTCCCCTATCTGGGCTTTCCAACATGACAATTAGTTGCCACATGGAATTATGAGCACTTGAAATGTGACCGGTTTTAGGATGTTCATTTACTTTAATTAATTTAAGTGTAAATAGCCACCCCTCATAGCTGTGGAGTCAGATAGGACAAGCCTGGANGACCAATGTGAAAAGATTTAGACATAGTTCAGCACACAGTCAGCACCCAAGAATGCTGTGGNCCCTTATCTAATGCATAGCTCTCTTACTTCTTGTACACTTTCTTAGGATGAGGGAGACCATCCCCAGAAGNCTCTAGAACATCTTTTCAGGATTTTGCATGCAGTTTAACTACTTTAAATGCCTCTTAAATTATGATACAATGTGGTGTAAGAAAGCAAATGTGTTTTGAAGCTAACCAGAAATGGATTTAGCTCCATCAGGCACTAGCTACATGACTTGAGCAATTTACTTGCCATCTGGGTCTGAACTTCCTCTTCTGATAGTTAGGGTGGTGATAGCCACTGCATAAGGGTGGCAGTGAAGGCAAAAAGATCCTGCAGAAAATGACCTCAGCAGAGATCAGAACCAAAGTTGGTTCTCAGACATGAGATGCGAGCTAAACAGTGAGGGTTTGCTGGACTCTCTCAGCTTCCCGGGTGTGGCTCTGAGACTCAGCAGTCCTGGCTTTGCTGACAGGTCTAGGGTTGAACACCAGATTCCAGGTAATCTAGTCATGTCCCTTACTTGGAATGCTTTTTGAAAGTTAAGTCTAAGGAGAGCAGTTGAGTCTTCCATCNGTGGCAGGAGCTGAGATTCTAAGAACCATGAGCCCCAGCAGAAGCTGCTCTACAGCAGGAAAGAATAAAGCCAACAAACACAAGACACGCTGAAGAAAAGGTGAGGAGAGAAAAGGAATCGAGACTCGAAGTGGTGCCATGTTCTAGTCCAGTTGGCCCTGAGACCCAGCTGTGACCTCCTGGTCACCGGAGATGATGTCCCCATCCTTCTCGGACATTGCCCTTTTTGCTCCAGTGGGTTTGTCTTTGGCTTTTTCTTGTTTACAAAACTGCAGCTAAATTGCAGCCAATCAGGCACCTCCTCTGTCTCCTGTTCATGTNCATCCCATCAGAACTTAGCATTGAACTTCTCCTACCTTACCTTCCCATATCTGCACAGGATGGCTCAGAAGTTGGAGTGGCTTCAGGGTTGGGGAGTTGCTAAGTCTCTGGGAGTTAATTAGTGCAGTTGGACTTGTTTCCTGTAATCTTTAGGAGATGNTGCCTCNGGACAATTCAGGAGCAAAATAGCAAATGCAGGTGTCTCTGAAGTGACTCTTTAGGAGAAAGCCCACTGTTGTGAGCATGTTGAACCAGGAGATAGGGGCATAGTTTCAAAGTCCCNACTATATGGAATTGGAGAAGGATGGCATTCCTGCCTGCCTTTCCTAAGAAGGCAGATGGACCAAAAGGGAAGACGACTCATGACATTTCCTGTCTTAGGTGATGGTGTTGCTGCATTCTCTAGTGACATTTTGCAGCTTACACCTTGGGCTCCCTTCACATAAGGCCATCACCTTGACTAGCCTGCTGAGCCTCAGGGCCCCCTTAGCTTTCTAGGCTTGTTCCTATGGCACTGCAAAGACTGGGTTTCTGGATCCTTCTTTAGCATTGCCATACATAGCTGACTTGTCCGAGGCCTGAGCAAGGCCAGTGGAGCTGAGAGCTGGCAACCTTGCCGGAGTTCTGGTCTCAGGGTTGCTCTCAGACCTTGGGCATATCATATCTCACATCTTCTGCTCCTTAGAGGCCCCCATCTATAAAGCAAGGATAAAAATATCTGCCCTTCTGACCTCACAGATAGGAAATTAGATTAGAGATGTGTGACCTGGCAAGGCACTATGTGATTGCAAGGTGCTAGTATTGTTTTTTATATAAGCTAAAAAAATCATATTACTGCAGTGATACATGCTTACTGGAGAACACTGAGACAATGCAGATAAGAAAATGATGGAAATAAAAATAGTCCATAATCTCACCACCCAGGGACAACTGCTGTAAATCACCTAATGGGCATCATTCTGAGATCCACATCAGTTTGCTTGAAATAGGGTGGCAGTCTTTGTGCTCTTTTGCAATCTGATTTTTCACATAATGACANGTAATCACCCACCAGAGATTGAACTTGTGCGATTTCATCTCTATATTCAGAGCCAGAAGCTGTTCAAGGTGCTCTCCTCATCTCCCAGATAGTANGTGTGGATACCTCAGACTCACGCAGCAGCCTCCCCTGGGAGGAATGGCTGTGGCTCCGTGTCCAGGAAAGGTGGCCGTATTAAGTACCTTTCTCATTGCCATGACCAAATTCCTGATGCCAACACTTGACAGGAAGAAAGACTCGTTTTGGCTCACAGCTTCAGAAGACTCATTCAACACATTCTGGCAGGGAAGACATGCTAGTTCACAGCAGCTGACATCATGGTTGCCCAGAAACAGAAAAGGAAACACAGGAAAAGGCCAGACCAAGCTGTAGCCCATAAACACGTCCCTAGTGACCTACTACATTCTCCGTTTAGGCTACCTTCCCCTCTTACCACCTCACAATAATGCTGTAATTACATAAACCTATCAAAGGATCAATCCATTGATTAGATCCATGCCTTCATGATCTAAATGTCTTTGGGGCACAATCACAGTCACACCAGGGCATGTGATTTAGATCTTAAGTGTCTCTCAAGCCAATCAGATTGGCAATGAAGATTAACCATCATGGAGGGTTAGAAAACCAGGCCCTTAGAGGTAATATTGCCTGTCCCGTGGAAGACTATTCCTGGGAGATGGGTGTTGAAAGCTCTGGTTCTGAGAGGTGGTAAGAAATGGATCACCAGTGTGACTAGCATCCTGAAGCTACCTGGATACCTGAAGGTAAAAAGGGGTGGGGGGTGAAAAGTGAGCTGCATCCCCTCCTGCCCTATCCCAGGGCATCCTGGACCAAGTTTGGTATTGAAAGTGTTGATGATGCTGTTCCTCCCTTGACAACAAATGACACTAACAAGGATCAAGGCTAAAAAGACTGTAATAGCAGCTCATCGGGTAGGCCAGCATGGTTGTTCCCCCGGTATTGATGGGTGATCCGTGTCAGCAGCCTCTGTTTCTACCCTGGCATTTTCTCCATGGAGAACTAGATTGGCCACGTGTCCCCTCTGACATGTGTTAAGTTGCTGAGGTTTCTGGAGAGGCCTTGGTTGGAAGATGCTTGTAAGGGTTTTTCTACTAGTATTGAAGGTGAATGATTGAGCAACTAGTCAGTAAAGCATAATAATGTTGCTATTTGTAGTGAGTCAAATGGTGTCTCCCTCCAAAAAGAGTATATGTCTACCTAAAAGCTGTGAGTCAGATCTTAGTTAGAGAAAGGGAATTTGGAAACGTGATCAGGCAAAGGGTAGATGACTTTAGAAATTAAGCAGAGGGAAGCTGGAGACCAGTGATGATGGAGGGACCCCATAGTGACCTCTATCACCAAAGGTCAGTGGGTCAGAGTTCAAAAACTTACAGACACACATCATGGAACAAAATGCAAAAGCTGGAGTTGAGACTCCACAGACGTGATGTCTGCAAAAGACCCTGCCTCTGCCCTGCATAGCCTGCCTCTGCCCTGTAGAGCCTGCTTCTGCCCTGTCTAGCCTGCCTCTGCCCTG
>LZPO01055183.1:93214-106897 GCA_001675575.1 Neotoma lepida
TTATGAGACCCTTGACCTCCACTCAAGAAGTAGATAAAACCTGACCCATTGTATAGATGAGTCCACTGAGGCTTGAAAAGGCTCCTACTCCAACCTGCTCNTGAGTGCGAGGGCTGAGCCTTGCCTCTTTAGTGAAAGGCCTTTCCATTTGCCTNCACCTAGCCTGTTGGAGGCAGAAAACAGCAACCAAATTTCTTCTTCAGGCTTGGTGACACAGGACAGTCTCTGCAAAAAGCCCTCTGCACATTCCTTCCTGCCAGTACAGGCAAGCTGAGGGAGGTGTCAGCCTGGGCATTATCTTGATGGAGGAGAAGGAGCCATCACAGCTTTGTGTTGCTGAAGAGATGGCGATTGAATCTGAGAGAAGGGGCCTTTAAATTTCTTTTAGGCATGACTTCAGGCTGATGTAAGGCAGAATGCTGATTTCCTTTCAAAGCCTCTCCCAGCAGTCAGGANCAGCCTGGAGGTGTGGGCTCCTCAGAGGAGACCCCCCTTCCTGCAGTTTCTATGGAGGTGAGGGTTTCCTGGGCCCCAAGTGAATCTCTGCAGGCTCTCTTGAAAGTCGGTCATAAAGACCCAGTGTAGACTGAGTGGCCTGCAAGTACTCTGAAATGGAATCTGATCTCTTCATGGTTTAGAAAATTAAAAATGACTGAGACACTGTGCTATTATTTTCCCCCCTCGTCTCACACCACTGGGTGAATAAATTATTCTTGGAGGTTTTGTACAAATTACTCAATAAAGTCACAGCAATGTGTGTGGTAAATGTGGGCCTTTCTGGTTCCAAGGCAGAAACCGCTAAGTAGGAATAGACCATATGGGTCATGGGATTGAGTTCACTCCCCTCATGGCTGTGGACAATGGGGCACTGACCTGAGGGTCACAGATCACATTGGTGGGGAGTGGAGATTAGAGTTCAGAAGCCTGGGCTGAAACACACTGTCCCCATCTTCAGAGGACTAGAAGGTAAAGTCTTTGAGACGATTAGTTCCTTGTCGACTTGACCATATGTGAGTCTCCAGACATCTAGACATCTCATCAAACTATTCTGGGTATGTCTGTGAGGGGACTTTGTGACTAGCAGTGCCTGGGCCAGTCGGTTGAGCNAACCTGGTGGTCCTCAATAATCCGGATGGCCTCAAGAGATCAGTTGGCAACTAATAAACGAGAAAGTTAAGTAAGAACCCCTCTACCCACCCTCCATCGGGGACATGGGTGTTTTCTGGCCTCATGAACACCAGCTCTCCTTGGCTNTTGAGGCTGCTGGCTTGGCTTTCAGGTTAGCTTGGGACACTGGGTCTCAGTNCCTGGCTTGTTGACTGTAGANCCTGCGCTCCTCGGCCTCCATAACCATAGCCACAGGAGTCAGTCCCTAGCACCCCGCTTCACATCTCCCCCCAAAAACCAAACCAAACCAAACAAACAAACACACATATTCTAGGACTAATCCATATACTAGTCCGTATAAACTGGAGGGGGAAAGGAACTTTTGTAGGAACTAAAAGAAATACTTGTCATTCTCATCTGAAAACTCCTAAGTGTTTAGTTCTGGAGCCAGTGAAATGGTTGTGCCATATTTCTCAACTGCCTCAGTAGATACAGCTAGTCACTTAGAGTTGGTGTCGCTCCAAACAGTGTTCTGTGTGGCCACTCTGCAGGCTTTCTCCAACTTGGTCTTTTTGTAGGTTTGTTTGTTTGTTTTTAGCTCGCTGTGTCTTAAGCAATGCTAAATTTACATATAAGGAGCTGGAAAACTGCACATAAAAATTACAGTCTGTTGCTTTGTTAAAACTCAACCAGCTTGGGTCTCATTGGCTCCTGGATTAGCTAGGATTAGAGTAGCTGCTCCCTTTTCAGTCAGTTCCTGTGTCCTGGGTTTACCACAGTCCCCACTAGGCCCAAACAGCTCCCTAAATTGGGTCTGGAATANCCCTCAAAAGTNCTTAGCCACCCCTTCCTCCCCTACACCTGGGGCATTATTGGGAAGTGGTGAAACCTTTAGGGGGTATGGCCTGTGGGAGCCGGTGAGGTCACGGGGCCTTTGAAGNAGATATCGGGACTGTTTTTCATTTCCCAGATGCCAGGAGCAAACACAGCTTTGGTTTAAAAAAGGGAGGGGGTGGTGATGGTGGTCATTGAAGGACCCTCACTCAAAAATAAAACCAAACGAACAGCCTCTTCTTGAACTAAAAAGACTAGGCCTGAGTTTTAAGTTCTGAGCTTCCTAGAAATGCTGACAGAGGCTCCAGGAATTGAAACAGTACAAAGTCACAAAGTCAGGTGCCCGGAGGGCCATCTGAAAGCAACTGATGAACCACAGAATGTCCCAACGTTGGAGATAGTCTATAGAAGAGGTCTTGTGACAAACAACAGGTCTAGCTAAAGGATCAGATAACTCAGGAACTGTAGAAATTCCTAAGAGTAAGCAAAGATAAGCTAGTCAAAAATGAACCTGTACTAACCCCCGTCCTCTTTGAGAAATTTTGGGGTTTTTGCCTTTAAAAGATAAGCTCACAAAGAAAGAGCAATTCTNTTCCCTTCCTCGTTGCGGACGGGGNGCTACAGANGAGAATTCCTTGCCGGCTTGTAACTACGTATTAAGAATAAACCTTGCTGTTGCATTCTGGACCTCCTCGGTCTCCGGTGGTCTCTTTGGGGGTCCTAATCTGGGCATAACAGTCATAAGCTGAAACAAATTATTCACCTTCCCACCTCTACAAGCAACTGGACTACATTTCCCAGAATTCNCTGTAGTTAGACAAGACCATGTGACAGAGCTCTAGCAAATGGAACAAGGGTGGGTGTGATAGGCAGTCCAGACCTGGCTCCTTTTTTTATTCTTTTCTTCTTTCAGCAAATGAGTAAATGAGATTCTGAGGTTGTAAAAGGAACCTTGATCTCCCAGTCACCGTAGAAATGACACCAGCAAGGAAGAGGGATGTGATCAAGAAGGGTATCTTTGCTGTCTTAGCCACTGAGATTTGGGGATTAATTTATTTTAGTAAATATTCCTTCCTTACTTGAAAGTAGCAACAACAGCCACGGAAATGTGTCAGGTTCCTTTTCTGTGTTAGGCACTGCCTGTCACCTCAGAGGCACTGTCATATGAAGTCATCACAGGCCTTGGAGCCAGGTAGGTATTACCATTCCCACTTAACAGGAAGGAAAACTGAGGTTAAGTGACCCATCCAATACTATACAGGCAGGCATTAAACCTCTGCTTTCTAGCAGGGTTATTCTGAAACAAAGGAGAAGCATGGAGGGAAGAGACTCAAAGAAAGCAGAGAACATTCAGAACAGAGTAAAATGTGGTTCCCTCCGCCAGAGACTCAGGGCAGCCATGACTAGGGAACCCGGGTACAGTATGAACAGAGTAGGTCCATGCTGCCCACATCAGGCTTGTCTTGCTGTGTGGGTAGGACACTTGGGAACTTAAAGAAGCCTTCTCTCCATGACTCCTACATCTCCAAAGACCCCTTGTTCTGCTTCCAAAAAGGCAGGTATGTAATTTGGAGCCTGGGGCTGGAGGTAGTTCTTTGGAAACATCAGTGAGGAACCTTCCTGCTGGTGCTTGTGCTGACCACTGGGTAAGAGCTCTGGGCTCAGGCAGTGGCCCTGGCCATTGGGGGACTTTGTTCTTGGAGTTTGGAGTACCCTGCAGAAGACAAACAGGGACTCAATGACAATTGAAATTGGAAGAGAGCTTGCTGCAGCAGGTCACAATGACCCAGTGTGTGCTCCACTGTTGTCAGAGAAGGCAGGAAGCAGCAGGCCTGGCAACTGGCTTCTGGAAGGTTCTTTTCTGTCCCTGGGGAACCTGAGCTAGGCCAGAGGTGCCACCCCTGCTATCTCTGATCCTTGAGTATCTCAGGAAGGACTCTGGCCAGACACTGTATGAGGTGCTGACAAGAGCATCCNCAGGGCCCTCTTCCCCAGGGCTGGCCTTATTCCTTGTGTAGGCAGCTAGAAGGCAAGGGAATAGACCAGCAGGGTCCTTTAAGCTCTAAGGAAGAAAGAGGCGTAGTTGAGGCACTCATGTGGGGGTTGTCAGGAAAGGCAACAATAAAGAGCTGACAGATGAGTTGAGCACAAGATGCTGCAGAATGTCTATGCAGAAGGGACAGTGGGATGGTTGGTTTGATTGTCAGTGTGACTGGATTTAGAATCACCTGGGAGACGAAGGGACAGACACACCTCTAAGTGTGTCCATAAGGGCCTTTCCATAGAGAATTAATAGGGGCTAGATCCACCCTGAATGTGGGCATTGCCACCCCATGAGCTGGTGGTCCGTGTAAAATCAAAAAGGGAAAGAGAAGTTTTCACAGATTCCAACATCCCTTCCTTTCTGCTCTGTCTGTCAAGACATGAANAGCAATACCTGCCCTAGGTTCCCACTGTCACAGGGCTCTGTTCGACTGGGAGGGGCCAAGTGACCATGGGCGGAGATAATAATAACGAGTTCTGCCCTGTAGGTTGTTCTCGGGCATTTTGGTCAGTGATGAGAACCCAGAACATCCAAAGTCAGGAGGAGCTAGCTCGAACTGAGTTTGGAGTTGGAAGGGTAGCAAGGAGGCCAGAGGGGCTGGAGCAGCATGAACTAGGGACCACACCAGAGAAGAGGCAGATATGGGGTCGGAAGGAGCCCTGGCCTCCACTCTCTCTCCTCCAAGGACCCTGGAGAGGAAACGAGTGGGATGCTGGGTGTCAATCTTCTACTGCTAGTGTTAGGGTCTGGGCGAGGCANGCCCAAGAGCAACCTCACTGCTTGGGTTATGGGAGTACCATGGGGGTCTTAGAGTCAGGTTCAAACTTCAAACTAGGTCTCAAGTATCTCGTATAACTTGGGCTCCATTATTGTTACCTTTTTAATCTGTGGAGGAGAATAACAGCATATCCACCCTCCTAATGCAGTAGAGAATTCTTAGGGCCAACCTAGGGTAGCACATATTGATCTCANCTCTGAGCACTGGCTATGTCTCCCACTAGGACAGATTCCTGAGGATGGNGGTTTTTGATTTCTGCAGTCCCGTGCGGTAATGACAGCTGTGAAACATCTTAGGATTCCTNAACCTGGGCTGCTGCTCTCCTGCCAATGTCGGNGTCTGAGCCTGAGAACTCTTCTCACCCCTTTCTTCCAAGGCTCAGACTGTCTAACAGCCCCACAGCTGGGGGTTGGGAGGTCAGCTTAACTGGCCTCGAGAAGTCTCTCTTCCCATCATTGAACTCCCCAAGTTCTGCTCATGTGGCCCACTCTTCCCTGTCCCCGGGACCTTTGTATTGCCTGATTCTCTCCTTAAAGGCCCACGGCTGATTTCCCCATTTATTTTCCAAACACCCTGCAGTTTGTTAAGGCCAGGCACATCTGTGAATTTTCTTAACCATTACCACATGCCATCACTGTAACTGTCCCTCTCACCCCCATGCATCAGCCAAGGCTCTGATAGGAGGAAGCAAACTCATCCTATGGCAGGGCTGGGACCAGCCCCTAGAGCTCTGGTTTCTAGTCACCTTTCCAATGGACTGCCACTGGCTCCAGGGACAGCACAATACACGTGGAATTTGTTGGATTTGAGGCCTGGAAGCAGAAGATAGCATTTCCCTATACTCTCAATCTTGGAGCCATCTTTCCCTGCAAACGTCAGCTCAACCTTTGACAGCCTTGATATCATGACTAGAGCTGGGGGAAAGCCCATCCAGGACCTACAGTACAGGGCTCCACAGACAAATCATTACAGCATCTCTTGCCTGCCTGCCAAGCTTCCCTCCCTCCACCCAGCCCTCACCTCCAGCACCAGCAGGAGCCTGGGCCCCCGCCTGGCCCCCACCTTCTGCCATCTGCTGGGCTACACGCTGGCCTTACTGGGCCCGGGAGTGGGCATTTGGCCGTGGCAGCACACAGACCTGCGTGCCAGCCTACCAGGTGAGCATGTGTGAGCCCTGCATGTGCTGTGAGGCTGCTGCACAGCCAGGATCCTCAGGCAGGGAGGACGGCCATGTGGCATGATTGGGGGGATGAGTAGGGGTGGAAGCCTGCGAGGGAATGCAGGTGGGACACACACTTCTGCAACTGCCTGGGTAGACCCCCCAACCTGGATCAGGTTTGGAGGAGTGAGTAGGAAGAGAGGAGGTGGAGAGGAGAGAGCAGGGCAGCCCCCTTGCTGCTGCTGAGTCAGGTGTAGAGAAGGGAAGGGTGGGCACTCCCTAACTCTTTGGGAAAGTGTTGCCTTAGCCGTAGAAGATATGTTCCCATCCACTGAGCACCCACTGCATGCAAGGCCAGTCTAAGCACTGTCCTCCATGGTACTGCCTCTTCCCCACAGTCCTGGGAGATAGAG
This sequence comes from Neotoma lepida, assembly GCA_001675575.1. Lineage (NCBI taxonomy): Eukaryota > Metazoa > Chordata > Mammalia > Rodentia > Cricetidae > Neotoma > Neotoma lepida. The sequence continues at coordinate 99,550 of LZPO01055183.1, forward strand.
GCCAATTACTCCACTCCGGTACAGGAAATGAAGCTCTGGGAGGGAGCCTGGTTACTCAAGGAGGCCTTGTTAGTGAGGGCTAAGAATCTACAGCTCCAGGTCCATCTACCCAACTCCAGTCATCATGCCTGCCTCTGCTTCCGGCACTCAGCAAGCTCCTCCTGGCTCCCCAGGAGGCTGCATCTTAAGTGGCGTTTGTCAGGCAGTGCCTACTTGCTTGAATGTGTCGTGTATAAAACAGCAGAGGTGGCTTTCCAGTGGCTGTTGCATACTGGGAGTGAAAACTGAGGAAAGGCCCAAACCTGACCAACCATCAGAACCATCAATAGCCATACTTAGACCTCGTGCAGAACCTATTCTGGTTTCCCAGATCTGGAAAGCTGTGGGGTGGGGGCTGCTGAGGGGATCCTAGGGAATTCCAGAGACCAGCTGACATGGGAGCCTCTTAGAGAAGTGTCCAAGTTCCTGAGGCTTCGAAGAAGAAGCCGTTCCTGAAGGGTGAGGAGGTCAGGGAAGGTTTCCTAGAAGGAGAAACTGGAGCCTGAGTGTGTACACGGGAGGGTGCTCTGTGGAATGATAGGCATGCAGGCTCCAAGCAGGCACAGGCAGCGTGTGTTTGAGGACGGAAGCAAGGCCCATTCCATCAGAACCAAAAGGCATGAGAGGCAATGAAGACAGGAAATGGGAGAGTGGTTTTCACNTCAGACACAGACACCTGATTCAAGANTTGTATGCCAACAAGCATNGATGGCACCTACTATGTGCAGGGCACTGTTTCAGACACTGGGCGTTCCCAGTGAACAGACAGATGGGNTGTGCACTTTTAGCAGTAGATAAGGAAGTGAGAACAGGAGTGAGACGATGATGATACAGGGAGCTTGGTGTGCACTCCCTAGAGGAGTGAGTGGGTCTCGGCTGGTGAAGAGTCAGCTGGCTAAATGGTGCAGTGGACAGCAAGTGCAGATAGCCCTAAGGCAGGAGAGGGTGGACATAATCCCAGGACATCCCCACATCCAGTGTGGCCAGTNCATGAGCAAGGCAGGGCAGGACAGGGTGTGGGGCCCAGCAGAGCAGGGGAGNAGATGAGATGAAGTATAAAGACCCGTTTANTGTTCCAACCTGAGGCCAGGTCCTGTCTGGAGACTGTGGACNGGAGAAGAGAGCCCTTAAGGGCTCCATGCAGCCCTTCTTCCAAGACATCTATCAGCATTCCCGTTCCCCCTCCCACTCGTGCCCCGCCTGTGTCCTCTCAAGCCCCTCCCCCACTCCTTTGTCTCTCCAGGGCTTCTTTTCAGAATCCATCTTATCCTCTTCACCTGGCCAAGCCCATTCTGCTACACCGAAAGTCTGAACCCCCACCCCAGTCCCTGAGATAAGTGTTCTCATCTTTTGCCGGGCTGGATGCCTGAAGCTCCTAAGACAATGCTACCCTAATGGGGGCTTTGTTCCCCGGGACGGCAAATTTGAGTGATATATCTCCTTTATATTCACAATTTACTGTACGATTGCCCTGGTGCAGCAGTATTAGGAAACTTAATGCTTTTAAGTAGAAGTTAATTGATTAAAATTAGGCAGCTGGCACCTGCTGCAGAATGGCAGAGAAATAGCACTAGGTGAATGATGACTCTAGATCATCTGGCTGTGGACTCTCCGAACTACAAGAGCCTGTATGCCACCCTGCAGCGTCTCACACTCCAATGGACCCTGCATGGACACGTGCAGTGTGGTTGTGTGGGTAATATCTGCAGTGACTGAACTGGTGTGCTTCTGAGTTGCATGCGTGCTGAGTGTGCTCTATGTTTTGTGTTTCATGTGTCATGTGGATGTGAATGTCTGTATGCATGTGGTGTGCCTGTGGTGTGGTGTATGTGCTGAATGTGGGATTCGTGCAGGGCGTGAGGGCTGTGTCAGGAAAAGAAGGGTTCCACATTTCTCAGCTCAGAATCAAGGTTCAAATTCACTCATCTGCCCAGCAATATGAGGGAAAAAAACTTTTGACTGTGTGTGTGTAGTGTGTGTGTATGTGTGTGTGTGTGTGTGTGTGTGTGTGTGTGTGTGTGTGTGTGTATGTGTATGTGTGTGTGTATGTGTGTATGTGTAACAAGGTCTTGCTATAAGTTCAGATTGGTATTGAACTCTAGATCATCTGCCTCAGTTTCTACACTGTACCTAGCTCTATATAAATTTNGTCTCATTGAATTCTCATGTCCACTAAAGCAACTTGGTCAGTGAGGTGACCCATGATGAAGGCACCAGGGTCCATGCCACCCATGTCCTGACAGCATCAATTTCCAGACTCCNCACTTAGATGTTTATGTTTTGTTCAANTCTCCTCCATGTCTCTGCNTTAGTGACATCCCCCACAGGCAGATGTTAGGAGAATCGGGGCATGGGGGATTGTGGTTGCCTGGTAATTAGGAAACACCTCCTCACAAGCATGGGAGAGAGCATGCACTGTGCATGGAATTGCATGCCAGCAAAGCTCCTGCTCTGTCCTTTCAGAAGACAGAGACTCATTACATTCGACAGATAATAACGCCTGGGAGTTGGCATTTTAGCGAGCATTGATGCATTCCTCCTTTTGTCCCTGCGTGTTAAACGGAATCACAAAAGGTATTTACATAGAGAATCCCTTTTCAAATATTTCCCTTCAATCAAACCAAGGCCAGTTCCACAGTCAGTGAATTAATCACTTGGAGGTTCCATGTAAAGCCAAGCTTTCACTCTGCATGCTTCTGGATGCTCCTTCTCTCTTCCACACAGTTCCTCTCCTCTACCAAACTTTGGACACTTGGGATGGATGTCTTTCTGTTCTCACTGTTCCTAAGCTTCAGTCCACCTTTGCATGAGTCCTCATGTGTAGTCTTTGGAATATTCAATTTTATCTGTTCACGCCGATTTCAAGTCAGATTTTGCCTCCTCACTAAGCACCCCTGTCGTTGTACCTAAATCTGTGTGCCCAGGATTGTGTCCCCATCGTCCCCAGAGACTGTCTAGGCATCAGCCATCACTCTGAGTTCCCCTGTTCCTGTTGTCATTCTGCAATGGTCACCCACGGCCCGAGACCAAATCTAGCCTACTCTCTAANTTTGTATGAACCAAGAGGTCAGAATGGTTTCTCCATGTTTAAAAGTTGAGGGGAAAAAAAAAGAGAGAGGGCTGGAGAATTGGTTCAGTGGTTAAGGGTACTTCTTATTGTTATGAAAGACATAGGTTCGATTCCCANGACCCACACGGAGGCTCACTCCCTCTCGGGCACCAAGCACAAGTATATGGTGCACAGACATAGAGACACATAAAACAATAAAAACAAATCTTTTTTTTTAAAGTTGAAAAAAAGAGAGAAGTCATGTTTTGTGACTTACNAAAATGATGTTCTGTTCACGTTTCAGTGCTCAGAGGTGAGGCTTTATGGGAGTGCAGCCATGTGTATTTGTCCCATGCTGGTAGTTACAGCTGTTCTTCATGTGTGGAGGCTGTGGCCGTCACTGTAGCAGAACCTACAAGGCCTTCTATATTGACAGTTTGACCCTTCCGAGGGAGGACAGGTATGAGCTGTGGAGCCCCACCTGACAGACACTTCCTTCTTAACCCAGGCCTGCATTCCACACGTACTTGTGGAATAAATTTGCTTTTTCTAANTTATTTCTTAATTTGCTCTTCAAGGTTCAGCCCAGAACTCTCTGGCCTTGCCCTGAGTCTGGGATGGGTCGTTTTGTCTGGGTTCTGCCAGCATTGTGGGCTATCACTGGCATGGCACTGATTAATGATGGTATTGTAACAATGCACTTGTAATGATGATGTTGAGTCTTTGTGGTGAGCCAAGCCACCACACTCTTGAATTTACCCTTACTGCATCCCAGAGAAGTGGCTGTTATAATGCCCATTTGACAGATGAAGAAACTGAGGCCCAGAGGTTACAAATCCAGCTTTCTATCTTNAGTAGACAGAGAAACAGTCTCACCCCAGAGCCCACTCTCATCGCTACCTCAGTCCCTCCTGTAATTTGCACCTTTCTCTTTGCCCTCCAACCGGAGCTCCTTNATGTGTCTCCCTGAGTCCTGTTTCTTTCTGGATCAGGAGGGCTAGTCANCTAAGGATGGGAAACGGCCTCTGAGTGGTTCCCTCTTTCTTGCACTAGAGAACCTTCACCTTAACCCAACAAGCACATCTTCACCACTCTTTCTGCCCAACCCATCCCCCATCCATGCAGGCATCACTCATTCAAACATTGCTTCCCTGTGANGAAAGCCAGGCCAATGCCAACATCATTAGACACGTGGGGAAACCAAGGCTCAGGGGCATTAAAGGAAGTACTNGGTGCCAATGGGAAGCAGGCTCAGCACCCAGGAGCCCAGCCCCTCCTTTGTCTGTGTTCAGGACTTTGATCAGTGGACCAACCAATAAGTGATCTTATTGACAGGCAGACCAAAGGGTGTGTTGTCTTATGAGGCTTTTTGCTATCAAGGATTAAAAGTCCACCAGTCCCCCAGGCAAGGTGCCTGTGGCACCCTTGACAGTGATTTTTCCTGGCAGATGCCACCCAGGCACACACTGCAATATTGCACTACAGTGNCGGCCGGCTCCCCACCCACCCCCTCCCTCTGCTTTGTGCACACACTCCTACCTCCGAGGGCACCGGCTTCCTGACCAGCCAGCCGTGCTCTAAAGCGCAAACAGGGTAGGAAATGAAAACCCCGGGAACAGCAGATGAAGTGGGCAGGAGGTGGAGGTACCTCTACCCTGTGCGATCTGCTTGGCTCCCCAGGCTGGCAAGGAAAACTTAAACATTATTTACTCAACCATGTGTGAGTTAAAACCAATATCTGTGCGCCATCTGTTCAACCGAGTGACCCCGTGACGTCAGCCCCATTCCTTCTCATCAGGTTTTCTNTCCCTCTGTGGCCCTTCCCAGGTTGCTTGATGGGGAGGGAAGGGCTCTAGTAAGTAGGGCCAGCTCCGCAAAGCTCTCTGCAGACACAGCCATAGAGGTTGCTGGTCACTCTGTACACTCGGCCCTTGGGCTACCTGAGGAGGCTGCCATCACGCCCAGTGGGGTTCAGTGGGAATCCCAGGTCCTCCACCAGCCCTGGCTCTGCCAGCAGCGGATGGGATGACTGTCCTTAGGCATGTCCATTTGTGATCTTAGTTTTCCTACTAAATATACAAGGGCACGGGCTGTCATTCCATCAAGGCTCCTTTGAGCTGTAATGTCTCTCCTGTCTGCCTCAGGTTGTACTCCCATTTCTGACTCAGGACCCTCATACCAGGCAGCACCATTCTTTCTTCCATTCCCTGCTGCGCCCATTTGTCCATATCTGCCAAGGCAGACTCCCTGCCATGATGTCTTCCTGTTACCTGGCAACCACCATCACCATACCACACAGGGCTTTGGAAGCCTGCTGGCCTGCCTTCCATCACACACACACACACACACACACACACACACACACACACACGGCAGGAAGGGGGAGAGATCTGAGATCCGTAGGTAACAAAAAACTGTCCGTTGGGCAGAAACCAGGAAGAGATGCCCAGGAAAGGGTCATGGTGCAAAAAGCACTTTGTTAAAAATAAGAATTGAGTTCCAGGTCCCAGACCTTGCCAGATTGCTGTGCATTTTTGTGCAAATTATTCCCCACTCTGGGCTTCAGTCTTCCCATTTGTGTACTGGGGGCAAGAAAGTCATTGATTTCTTGCCAGCTCTTCAGTCAGATGCTTTCGCACAATGAAAGATCTGGGTCCTGGCAACTTGGAAAAACGTCTGCAACAGAGAATAGCCCTGCCTTCTCTCTTTGTGTGCAGATGGGAGTTCAGGCAGTGACTAAGGCCAAATAAATAGTGATCTGCAACCTAATTAAAGGTGCATAGGACAGACTGGCCCCTGGGGACTAATATGTGCGCCTCTTCCCAACCCTGTTCAGTGAAGTGACACTGGGAGCTTGGCCACGGAGGGAGTGTTTTCTCCATGGAAACTGCTAAGTGGCACTGATACATATCATCTATCTATGTCCATCCATCCATTTTTCATCTTAGGACTTCTTGATACACATTTATCCACAGACCATCGCCCTCACCCCTTTATACAGCCAGCAGTGCAGAATTCTCTTCACCCCAGTTCCCTCCAGTGACAGCCATACCTCATGTCCTGAGGAAGGAATTACACTACCCACTTAACCACTCTCCCCCCCCAAAGGGGCCTTCTAGGAATGCAGATACTAAGTGAGGAGAGAAGAGGAGGTGAGCTCTGCTTCTTCCGAGGCCTGCCTATCTGGGCCATCAGGGATGAATTGCATAAAGGCTGGCTCATTTGTGTACTATCGGGAAGACTCGTTAATATCAGGGTGTTAAAATATGTAAATAGCATCAACATGCACCACATCCTAATTACTGTTTTGCATTATCAAGTCATTTACTCTTTATGACACTCTGTGACTGTTCAGCTGTGTCAGCGAACACTTAGCAGACCCTCCTACCAGGGATGATGAAGTCTCAGCTTCCTGCTACAGAAGCGGGGGAGGGAGAGGAGGAGGCAGCGGCCACACGAGGTGCAACAATGCCTCCCGGTTCCAGGTGCCTCCGCACTGGAGAAGGACGCCCATTGTGAAGGTGCTTTTTGTGTGAACAACATATGTTTCCACTTCCTGGCATTTTCCCGTCGTCCCTCAATCCCGTTTCTCACAGCGGCAGATTTATATGCAGGCTAATGAGAGCTGACATTTCTTGCACCGCTTGCTACACTTGCTGCACTGAATTATGGCAGGGCAGGTATCCCCCAGCCACAGAGCAATCTCCCTCAAACACTTCTTTAAGGCAGCTGTGAGGTCCCAACTGGGGACGCTGCCTGCTCTATCTGCAGGGTGACATTCAGGTTGTCAGGATGGATCCTGGGACTGAATCCCACCTGCTCTTTGGGCCCTGNGCCTGCCTCTGAAGAAAGCTGTGTGCTAATGTGGAAAGGTTAAAGTTGTGGTACTTCACTTTCTTTAAAGGGTTANTCNAAACCAGAGGTCTCACAGAGGCNNCACAGACACCAATCCCTACTCATAAATACATTTTGTAATAGTTTCATTGGTCAAGGTAAAACATTAGCACATTTCATATACACGTTCAGATGGCTAATATGTTTGAAAACAAACAAAACTAGCCCTGAAATTTGGTGCTAGTAGCCAGCCAGGCATATTGTGAGGTAACTGTTGGTTAGAGTGAGGTAGAGTGCTCACAAGAGTGGCTAGGACACAGTGTGGTGATTATATTATGTCCCCCAAAATATTGTGTACCCTAATAAAACTTATTTGGGGTCAGAGAACAGAACAGCCACTAGATTAAACATAGAGGTTAGGCAGTG
>LZPO01055183.1:109628-121306 GCA_001675575.1 Neotoma lepida
GTGAAGACTCAGAAGCCTGCAGTCTGAGGAAACAAGATCAGCTAGGAGTTGGCAAGGTGAGGTTGGCTGTGGCTTGTTCTGTCTCTGATCATTCAGAATTTACCTCAATACCTGGCCTGGTGTTTTCAATTAATAAGACCGTTTAAGATTCGCTCTACAACACAGCTTCCAACTCTGGGTGGCCTGTGTTTGAAGCCAAGCTTCACAGCTTATTTGCTCTGTGACATGGGGACAGTTATTCAGCTTCTCTGTGCTTAGCCGCCTCGTGTGAAGAGGACAGTCCTGATGTCATCCAGTCAGAAGCACTCAGATCAGCACCTGTCACACATTCAGTGCCATGTCAGATTTATTTATAGGACTGACACCTGGCTGCCTTTCAAGAGGCATGTGCTTCTCGTGTGTTAGACTCTGGCATTTTCTGGGGTGACNTGTGTTGCTTTGTAGTGACTGTGATGAAGCTACCAGCGGGTGTATTCTTAGGTGCTCTGCCACTGGGAACCCTACACACAGCCAGTGCAGGCCAAAGCCGGAGGGAGGTGTGTTCTAATACTCTGTCTGCCTCCCATCTCTACCATCAACTGTTTACACCCGNCAAGGTCCAGTGTATTCCCCCAGGCGACAGGTTCACAGAGTGAGTAATTCTATATTGGAGATTATTAAAGATCCGCTATCGCTAGCAGGAAGAAGGGAACAGAGAGGTGAATGGAGACAATTTCCATTAAAATAGAGTTGGGAAACAAAAGGCACACAGAACTATTTTGAGCCTAAGGCAGGTGACACAGGATTCAAAATTTAATGAGCCTTAAATGCCATTGGATGAATGCAGCAGAGACACAGGGCTGTATCAGACAGGGCTTAGCTGTTGCTTCCCTGTAATCCCCCTTTTAAGGCTCCCAGCACTAGCTAGCTGAAGTCCAGTCAAACAAGGGAAGGACAAGCTAGCAGCAGAAAGTATAGAGAAAGGCCATGGGTACCTGCTGTGGGGGGATGAGCAGGGATGGTCACCCTGTACTAGAGTCACCCCCCCCCCATGTTCACCTGCATATCTCTGCACAGTGACCTGCAAACGCCCAGAGTTGTTACTGGGAGCCCACCAGAGATGACCACTCAGACACAGTTTACAGCCAATTGAAAGTCTTGACTCTAGCCGGCTGGGACTACACTCAGGTATTTGGGACCCAAATGAAGCGCCGAGTGTTTAGGGTAAGAGGTTTTTAAAGGCAAAACCACATCCTGGTATCTAGCTTTGTAGCTGCAGAGGGAAGTTTGCACAAGCAGGCAGTTTAACAGAAGCTAAGTTAACTGGGGCGTCTTGACCTCAGGTTCCTAGAATAGAGTTGGGTAATTTTCTATGGGTTCCTAGAATAGAGTTGGGTAATTTTCTATGGGACTCTTCATTGAGATCAAATTCTAGTTAAATCTAAAATAGCCTCAGCGAGAATACAAGATGGAGGAACCTCTGCACTCTCTTGTCTTGTCCCAGAGTATCTTCTGGCTTCCCAAGTCTTCCCTGGAGCTACCTTGGTTTCTCAGCAAGTGGGTGTTGTCAGCTGTCTGGAAGGCTGTGTTTCCCATAGGGTACTGCTGAGTGGTGGCCTCGGCTAAAGGACCTGCATTTGTCTATGGCATCAACAAAGAGACCAAATTCATTGTGCAGCTGAGTTTAGCTTCTGACAAGGTGGTGATTTGGGGGGANCATCAAGCCCCCTCTTGCCNGTGCAACACCCACTGATTGAGAAGCAAAAGCCCGATAGTGGGACAAGTTCCCTGGAGGCCTCTGTGGCCTTCCCTACATCCTTGGGCAGCTATCCAAGAGGCATGGCCTGTAGCCTTGTTGCAAAGTGCTATTACTGTAATTATTTACATATATTAGTTGTGTAAATGGACAGGACTCTCGGTGATATGTTAACAGACACCATGCATTGATACCTGCAGCCCAGCACCTTCCCAGCCTCATTTCAGGTCCTTGTTTCCACATGGGGATAAGAACTTGGGGTGCTTTGCTTTCTGTGTCCCACTCACTTCACTTAGCATGCCATCCCCCAGCTCCATCCGTTTCGCTGCAAGTGACAGAATCTCATTCTTTGTGGCTGAATATCCCATTGTGTCTATATACTACAGCTTCTGAAGCCATTCATCTGTTAGCCGCNTCTAACNGTTCTGTTACCGACAAACTGGAACAATACCTCTGTCCTTGGGTGAGGTGGCTGCGATGAGAATGCCTTCCNAGGCAAAGAGAAGGCAACTTCCAAGTAAGCTTTTAATGAAGTGAATGTCCACACAAGCTTTTAATGAAGTGAAAGTACTGAAAGGGACACCGTACAGAAGCAAGACTGGCGGCTGGAAGGAGCAGGTTGGCCCAGCTGTGAGTTATAGCTTTTATTGAAGGTTAGGGCTGAGTCAGAGACGAGCCTCTGGGTGGGAAAGTGTGGCACACCTTTTTTGCCTGGCTGCTCTCAAACTCTGTTTTGAGGAAGTGCTGTTGGAAAAGGGAGTCCTAGGGCTGGGCTGTGTGATCTTTGAAGTGAGCACTTGAATAAAAATGACATTTACCCACATCCAACCTTACGTCACCCATGGAAGACCCTGTCTNTTATTTGTACCCAATGGAGTATCAGGCTGCATGCATAGTCCAAGTGCCAGGTATGTGCCCTCGTGCAGTAGAAATAGCCAAGCATATGTTACAGTGGCTGTGGTCAGGACTGAACCGCCCAGGAATTTTTGTCCCTTAATGAAAGACTAGGGTTGGAAAGCGATTCTTTTTCAGATCCCCCACCAAATCCATACTTAATCTATTGTGAGTATTGAGTCAATAAACACGAATATGCAAATANCTCTTTAGTGTGGTGACTTACATACTTGGAAGCTGACTCTTCAGAGTTCTGGGGCCAGACTTTTGAGGAANCACCATCCTGATTTTCCACAGTCCTCACACNAGGTTACCTCCCAGCAGAGGTGGATATTGGTTCCTTTNGTTGCTGCATTCTCCCAGCATTTGCTTTAGCTTGCATTTTGTTAATAGCTGTTATGACTGGGGTGAGGTAAAATCTCATTGTAGCATTTGGTTTGCATTTTCCTGGTGGCTAACAATATGAAATTGGGCTTTTCTGGGGCAACTGCAGAAAGTGAGCAGTAGGGGTGTCAGGGAAGCCCCTCTCACACTCTCCATGCCGGTGGGTGCACAGGCCCTCTTCCCTGAGTGCTCCTGTCAGAAGCTCAATGCAGCATCACACTGGAGAGAGTCAAGATGTCTGCAGTGGTTTGTTCCTTCCAAACATTCTACTACAAAGTCTGTATCCTGACCTTTTCCAGCTTCTCCATCCCCACCTTCCATGCTACCCCATGCCTGGACTTGTGGCTCCTTCCTCCATCTTCAAAGACAACTATAAAAAACTGGTATCACTTTAGCTTCTTACATTCTCACACTGCTTTTTAAAATCTCTTTCACTTTTTGTGACAATTCATTTGTGTGTGAGTGTGTGCTCTAGAGTTTATGGTCACCTGGCTCATGNCTCACACACAGAGGCCAGAAGAGGGCGTCTCCTTTACTTCTCTCCACCTTTTCCTTTGAAGCAGGGTCTCTCCCTGAACTGTGTGTGACCTTATGTTTTCTTGGCTAGGCTGGAAGCCAGAAAAGCCTGGCAATCCTCCTGTCTCTGTCTCCCCTTGGAGTCCACACCAGAGTGTGTGGAATGCTCCACTTGTAATATGAGTACTGTGATCCGCCCTCTGGTCCCCATGATNGTTCGAGAAGCACTCTTAACTGTTGAGCCATCTCTTCTTCCCCTATGGCTTCCACGTTGAAAGACCTCAAGGTTACAGTAGGCTCAGCTGTCATAATGCACAGTATCTCAAAGTTGGTGGCAGGAACCATAACTCTGTTTCCCTCTGCTACACAGTCAGGATTCTNTAATTCTTTTTGTCCCATTCAGTGACAGGTAAATAATGACATATTCCTTGCCCACTTGATATGGTATTCTGATGTGTCTACCTATTGCAGGAAGAGACTAGTTTTGAGGTTTGGGATTGGGAGGCATCATGAGGTTTCATCTCTTCGGGATGTTGCTATGAAAAATATGGTCAGACCAGCAACCAGGCCACTCTTGGGACATGCATCCATGAAACTACATACTTTCAAAACAGTAAAAACTTTGACACATAGGTCCTCAGGGACCTGGGAAGGCACCCANCCCAACCTCTGTCACCTAGGACAGAGGTGNACTTGGTATTCTTTTACTTCCTTTCCTTTCTTTATTTCTTAGAAATAAAAAAGGCTTTGATAGTCCAACCCTTGAGTTATAATGGAGACAATTAGAATAACTGGGAGGGAGAAGAGTTGGAGTAGGATAAAAAGCCAGCAAGGGCTTGGTTGTTAAAAGTCTAGTCCACTTCCTTTTTTACTGAAAGGGCTCCTCTTCAGTCTCATTGAGAAAATGATGGCTTCTGTCACTGCAAAGGGATTGCATCGGGTAGATGGGCAGGAGTCTTCAAAGTAACCCTTCTTCTCCTGGCTGACAGTCCAGGGATTGCAGATGCTGGTTCTATGNTTGGCAAAACTAGCAAAAAGTCATTGATACTGGAGGTTTCTTGGAGCACTGTCTAAGGACCCTTTAGGAACATAAACATTAATGTGACGATACTGCTTGCTTAGTTTCTGCATGGCTTCCTCAATGTGGTTCAGATCATTCTCCTCCCACACAGCCTTGGTGTTTCAGAGTGGCAGCCCGGACCAGTCCAGTCTCCAGGAATGGGCTTAGGATCAAAGGTTGTTATCATTCCAAGTTTTTACATACACAATGTAAGATGAAATGGGCCACCCAGAGATGATCTCCAGTGTGGATTCATTCCCATGNTCCTATTTGGGATCCCACTGGGCAGGCATGACCTCAGCATTTGTCCCTGAAATCTTGAGTCTGGCATAGAAGCAGGCCCAGTTGTGAGCCTTCCCAATGTCCCTGCTATAGGCTTTGTCTACCACCACTGTAATANNGATTTGGGGCCCCAGGGAAGCCATTGGAAGGCCAACCAAAATTGTACCCACCTGTTCCCATGAGACTATGTTCCATTCTAAACCAAAGAAGCTGGTTGCTCACCATATCCGTTATCCATTTACAGGTGAGGCTTAAATCGGTCTCTGGAGGTTTCTGGTTATACTTGAGAACTTCACAAACTTGTGGGTGTCTTTGCAGAAGGAGGTCCCAAAACATTGCACAAGAATGGGGTATGTGTCACTGCTGGAGTCCTCAGACTGAAAAATGCCAGAGCCATCCAAATTCCCCCCCAGGCAACTCTTCTACATACTTCAAAACCCAGGACGTGGGTCTTGCAGCACAATCCTTCTCCAGTGCCATCAGCTCAGACATACACAGCTCAGACTTTCTTGTGCCGGAGCAGGGACATGTGCACTTGCTTGATGCCTTTGTTCACGTGGGAAGTTGCTGAGGTGGCCATGGTAGAAGATGTTCTGGGCAGCAGGTGGAGGGGATGGGCCTCAAGGGTGAGATGAGGAGAGCTCTGCTCATCTGCCGTTCTCTGCTCTCCCCCCCTTTACTTCCTTCTTCTCTTCCACCATCTGGTCCAAGAGTCCATCACTGATTTCTGAAGGTAGCCTCCCAAGTCATGTGCCTGCATCTGCTTGTACCCTCCCGTGGTCACTTTGCCACACAGCTGAGAGACCTTGTCCCACATCACATCACACCTCTCCCTCCTGAAGACCTCCAGAGTCTCCTCTGTGTCATGGTCCACACTGCCTACTTGATGTGATTTCCCCCCATCTCTCTGATCTTGTCTTCCATCACTCTATAAAATAGGCCTTTTCTCTATCCCAATTGTGCCCCATTTCCATGTTCAACTACACCCCCAAATTTGAAATGGCATGCCATTTTCCTTCACTGTCCCCACTCGGCCCCCTCTTTCCTTAGACGGCTTTTTCCTGCCACCATCTGCTCCCTCTTTGGTGTCCTCGTCACACATGCCATCCACTGCCAACACATGGCATGAGCTTCCCTCTTTGCCCTTTGTACCCTTCTCTAGAGTGTAAACCTCCCTAGAGCTGGGAGCTGACAGACTTATCTACCACTCTATCCCTTGTATCCAATGCTTCGACTGGCATATGGAAGACTCTGAGTAAATATTTGTTGAAGAAATGAGTGAGTGAAGGCACAGTGGGCCTCGGGGGTATTTCAGAAGTTCCTGTTGCCAGGGATTACTGCACCATGTTATCAACTAATTTAATTTCATTTAAAATTATAACTGCAGGACTCTTTTTGATCATCACAGAGGGGTGGAAGTAAGACTTTCCAGAACAAAGTTCTGGATGGGAAGATATGCACCNTACCAGTCAGTGTTAGGGAGAACTCTCCAGATAAATGCTAACCACACCAGCATTGTGTAGTCCCTAGGGCAAGGATGGGTGGTCAAGACACAACCCCTTCTCTCAAGGAAGTTATAGACTGATGGGGCAGATCCACACACGCACACATTTATCTGTTTCTGAGACAGTCAGAATGAGACAAAACCATAAAATATTGATAAACCTTGGAAGGAGCCAACAAACACTGGCACCTTGACTACATCTGAAACAGTGACCTGCATCCCCTGCCAGCGGACTTCAACAGGAGAACTTTAATTATATTGCTTAATTACACCAGAGCACACTAGCATTTTTAATTTTTTTAACGGTAATTCCCCCCTGGGCTCCTGATATTTGCCTTACATTATTGCCAAGCACTCAAGAGGAGGGACAAACAGGAAGGGAGTTTTAGTGTTTGGAGTCCTCAGCCCTGCTGTGTGTTATTTGCTTATACACTCAGAGCTGGAGAGGGCAAACTCTTCATCCATTTCTGGTGACCTGTGAGCTCAGCTCCATCCGAGAAACAGGAGGCAGGGAAANCATGGCCAAGCAGCCATACTACAGCTCAGACTTCACAAAACACTGGACTTTCTTACTGACCTCTCAAAAACCAAGTAGAGATTATAGCTCTACTGTTTTCAAAAAGAGGAAACTGAGGCAGGATTGGAGCAGTGACTTACGCTGTGGAGTAATCTTTTTGTACACTGTGGAGATACATCACTCATTTTGGTTTAATAAAGATGGCCAATAGCTAGGCAGGATTTCCAGGCACAGAGGATGCTGGGAAGAAGAAGGGCAGAGTCATGAGGAGATGCCAGGGATGCAGAGCAAGCAGCATGGGTTTCACAAAGTAAAGATAATCAAGCCACATAAATGAATGTAGATTAAAAGATATGGGTTAATTAAGTTGTAAGAGCTGGTTAGGAACAAGCCTAAGCTATCGNCCAAGCTTTTGTAATAAATAAGAAGTCTCCGTGTGGTTATTTGGGAGCTGGCAGGCAGGACAGAAATAAATCCACCTACAGATTTATGTGCCTACACATCAATCCTGTTAGAGCAAGAGATCACACCTCTAAGCTCCAAGCCTGATGTGTTTGCCACCAAGCAGGAGCTTCAATNTAGAATGTCCACACCTGTGCAAAACCACACAGCAATGCATTGCATAACTTTACAAATATGTCTTCCTTCTGGCAGCTTCAGGTTAGCATATGTGTTTAATTAACATTTCTAATTAAAACCAGAATGCAAAATACTCAAATATTTTCCATGAGTTACAGTCCTCCTGATCTGTAAATGGTAGGTATAGTGTTTCAGTTTTCCTGTAGAGATCTGATAACATTTTTATTAAATAAATCAATAAGAACATNTTGGAAGTGCTCAGCTGGCTCCTCTCCATGNCTAAGAGGAGGAATCAGGAGCTGCTTTTTAGAGATGCAGTAGGCAAGAACATCATCCAGAGCCAGGCAGTGGTGGCACACACCTTTAATCCCGGCACTTGGGAGGCAGAAGCAGGTGGATCTCTGTGAGGCCAGTCTGGTCAACAGAGTGAGTTCTTGGACAGCCAAGGCTATACACACAGAGAAAACCTGTCTTGAAACCCTCCCCCCCNACTCCAGAAAAGGAACATCGTCCAGGTACAGTGGACTGAAAGTTTGTGGCAATTTTGTGANTTGAAGTCATAGTCCCAGTCTTTAAAGGTGGGAATTTNGAGAGGCCATTAGGTTGTGAGAACAGAGCCCTTATGACTGAAATGAATACCTTAGCAAAAAGAAGATAGAGAGGTCTTGCCAAACTAACCAAACTAACCAAACTGCTGGTTAGTTTTTTTTGTCAACTTGATACAAAGCTAGACATCCTTGGGAAGAGGAAATCTCAGCAGAGGAATTGTCTCCATCTGATTGGCCAGTGGTCATGTCTGTGATACATTTTCTTAATTGCTAACTGATGTGGGAGGGTCCATCTGGCTGTGGGCTGTANCTTCCTGGGCAAGTGGGCCTGAGGTATACAAGAAATTTCTGAACAAACCAAAGGAAGCAGTCTAGTAAACAGCTTTCCTTTGTGGTTTCTGCTTCAGTTCCTGTCTCCAGGGTCCTGCCTTGCAATCTCTCCTTGATGATGGACTATAACCTGTAAGATAAAATAAACCTTTTTCTCCCCAAGTTGCTTNTGGTCATTGTATTTATCACAGCAACAGAAAGCAAACTAGAACAGGGCTCTTGGCTTCTCCACACCTTTTAAAGACATAATAATAACACATAAGAATCATCATCAGAATTTGATCATGCTGGAGCCCTTCTCTTGGTTGTTGTTGAAACCCAAACACACTGAGACACTGGGTCCTCCATGAGAAATTAATTTGGAGGGCAGGGGTGGTTGGATTGTGTCTTAGTCACTGTTCTATTATTGTGAAGAGACACCANGGCCAAGGCAACTCATAAAATAAAGCATTTAATTTGANGCTTACTTACAGTTTTAGAGGGTTAGTTCATGATTTTCATCCTGGGAATCAGGCAGGCATGGTGCTGGAAAGCAGCTGGGAGCTTTACATCCTGATCCATAGTCAGCAGGCAGAGAGAGCAAGACAGGGCCTGGCACNGACTATTTTGAAACTTCAAAGCCTACTCCTAGTAACATCTCCTCCATCAAGGCCACACCTCTTAATCCTTCCCAAACAGTTCCATTAACTGGTGACTAACTAAACATTCAAATATATGAGCCTATGGTGGACATTCTCCTCAAACTACCACAGGTAGTTTAGAATACAAGAGAGGACATTACAGCCACATGGCAGAGAAACAAAATGCTCTATATAAAGAGCCTGTTGCAAAGTAGAAGAGATTCTAAACTAGAATTTCATCGATNTGTTAGTCTATTTCCACACAGACCCCACAGAGATCAAATATTATGTCTGACATTTGTCAACGCCATGGTGGATAGTCTTACCTATAGTGGGCTTTCCCAAAACTTAATCACTTTCTCTGACCCTGTTTGCTTCATATTTTCACTTTAAGTTGACACATTCCATTTAAATAAATTTATTTATAAAGGAACTTTCACACTGTTCTCATAAGCATAACCAGTGAAACACGTAGGCACACAGACAGTCATCTGCATACAGTTTCACTCTGCACCATTTCTTTTACCTGTGTTCAACATGGTCTGAAATAGTAAAGGAAAATTTCAGAAATAAACAACTCCATATGTTTTCAATTGCACATCATTCCGAAGGGCACTCAGAAAAGCAATCTTGTACCTTCTCTTTCCGTTCTGCTTTGGAGAGTAAATTATCTCCTTACCCAGCATATCCACACTGTGGGTGCTACCATCTCATTTGCTACTTAGTAACACTGTATTAGTCAGGGTTCTGTAGAGGAACAGAACTTACAGAAAAAAAGAATATATATGAAACAGTTTACAGGCTGTGGTCCAGCTAGTCCAACAATGGCTGTCTATCAGTGGAAAATTCAAGAATCCAGTAGTTGTTCNGTCCATGAGGATGGATGTCTCAGCCAGCTGGTCTTCAGTAGACACCGGAATCCTGAAGAAGTAGGCTGTAATGACAGTGAAGGAATGGACTTGCTAGTAAAGGCAAGAGCAAGCAGGCAAACAGAGAGAAAGCTTCCTTCTTCCATGTTCTTATATAGGCTGCCAGCAGAAGGTGTGGACTAAAGATGGATCTTCTCACCTCAAAAGATCTGGATTAAATGTGGTTCTTCCCACCTCAAAGATCCAGATTAGAAGTGGGTCTTCCCACTTCAAATGATTTAATTAAGAAAAAGAATCCCTCACAGATGTGCCCAGTCCTTTGGGTTTTAGTTAATTCCAGATGTATTCAAGTTGACAACCAAGAACAGCCATCACAACCACCTTGGTTATCACCTCAGCTGTTTTGCTACTGCAGCACTCCTCCATAGCACCCAATGATGTCATAGGACTTTAGGTGTTCAGTGAGGGTCTTGGGATATCCTCCCAGAGGTATGGGCAAGCAACTGCACACGAAAGCCTACATAGTATGCTAAATGACCACTAAAGAAATATTTGTAGTTCTCCAATGATCAGCTCACCTACTTTTGGTGGCCTGGATACCATATTTGGAATGAACTAGACTTTACTCTATCATTTTTTTTAACAGAGCATTGATAGAATTTCAAAACTTTTAAATGACTTAGTAATAATGGTAGTCTTGCCAGTTGTGGTGGTGCACACCTGTAGGATATATTGAAGAGGCAGAGGCAGAGGCAGAAGGATCAATGGTAGTCTTATATTTACAACTAGCTGGCCAACAATTCGTAACTGAAAAAGTATTGTAATGATTAAAAAACAAAGCAGTAACTAAGAAGTAAAACAAAGTGTAATATAACGCTAACTTTACTTCAGTTGTCCAGCTGGAGTGGTTTATGTGTAGCTGTTTCCCCTCTCCCTCACACTATGCAAATATGTTAGGTCTTACAAATGCCCAGGGCAGCATACAGCCTCCAATTCCCCTACACTGCAGGATGGCTATGAAGAAGCCCATCACCCCAGTCCATTGAGCCAGTTCTCCAGCCCTGAACCCCATGCCTGTGATATATGACAGTCCTTCCTTTCCTGTCACCCCACAGTGCTTCCTCTGCTTTGCACGAGACCACTGAAGCCCATCAAACTCAAAACCAGAAACATCGGCAACCAACTGTTATATTGTGTGGGCAACAGGAGTGACCTTGTAATTCCGGAAGTCCCTGGGGCACCAGCCTGNGCTACGTGGAAAGTTGTTTGTTGCTAGTTATTTGTTCTGGCTTGATTCCAGAGCATTCCCTTCAGGCTCATGTTTCGAATGGCCGCCCACACCTTGTGGTGCTTTTAAAGGCCTTTAGGATCTGGGCTTAGCCTGGAAGAAGTAGGTAGAGTAGAAGAGTGAAAGTTGTATCTGCCCCTGGCTCCAGTCTCCCCTCTCTCCCTTCTGGCCTACTTCCATGTGAGGAATGTTTGCCGTGCTCTTCTGCCACAGTGGAGCTGCTCCCGTCATACCTTCCCCACTAAGATGGACCAGCAACCAAAGCAAATTCTTCCTCCTTGAANTAACTTCTGTNGGATATTTTGTCACAGCAACAAGAAAGATGACTAATCCAGTTTGAATATTGTTTTTCTCTTCCTCACCCATTATTGAAGCCCCCATTATGAGATAAAAAGAGGTGGCAGCAGTGGGACCTTTAAGAAGTACTTAGGACTGTGCCTTCATGAATGGACTGACACTTTCCTGTGATTAATACATTAATAGATTGATGTAAGAGTGTGTCTGCTAAAAGAGAGAGAGAGGGAAAGAGAGAGAGATGGAGAGAGAGAGAGA
>LZPO01055183.1:130250-143093 GCA_001675575.1 Neotoma lepida
GGTAATCGCTGTACATATGGAAGACATGCGACTCTCAGAGCACCTTCAGTTTATACCCAAGGTCTTTTTGGTAATTTTACTCACCAGATTCATGTCTCATTTTTTGCTCTTTTTTTTCTGTCGCAAACTCAGTGGCTTAGAAGAGCACAAACTCTATCCCAAATCTGGGATCAGAAAGAAGCCTTGAGTTGAGATGTTACTGGTGTGGTCACTCTTGAGGCTTTCAAGGTGCATCTGTCTTCTAGACCTCTCCAGCNGGAGCTGGGTGCCATGGGTTGTGACCTCTTATACACATTCAAAGTGCACCACAGCTGCAAGTTCTGTTCTCTTCACACCACCTCCTTGGAGGGCCACTGTGATGGCACAGGGCTCCCTGATACCCAGGACCACCTCCCCATCTCAAAGTCTTCTACTTACATCTGCAAAACCTCTTTCCCATNTGTGCTAATCAAGATTCAGAGAAGCAAAATTGATAGGATGGTGTGGAGGGCAGGGTGTGGGGATGGAGAGGAAAGCATTTGAAGCACTGGTTTGCTGGACTCTGGAGAGGGACAAGCCCCACGTCTGCAGGGCAGACTAGTAGGCCGCAGTCCCAGGGGCACTGGCTGTCATGAGTCTGTCATGAGGCTTCTGGAGGCAGATTTCTTCCCCTTCAACTGATTTGTTGAAGCCCACCCACAGACAGAGCATAACCTGCTTTGTTCAAAGTTGACTCACGTAAAGGAGAGTCACATTGTTCCAGTATCCAGACTAGTATTTGACAAAGCAGAAAAACAAGCAAACAAACCAAACTGGTGGGCAGGACTGTTTAGCAGTATGACAGTAAGCTAACTATCACAGGGATTAGGGTGTGCACATACTTGGGGGACGTGACACAGTCTTGCCCATGGCATCCAGGGCATTCCTTGAATAAAAAGAAAATATTCCCTATTGAGAAAAAGTAGATAATGATTCAGACCAAGTAACAGAAGCATCCTAAGCTCCCATCCTCATCAGAATCTCACAGCTCTGAAGAGAATTTCCCGTGATTCATTTTACCTTCATTATGTATAGTTTGGAGGAGAAATTCATATTGTATTATCCTTGGTAATAAAAAGAAAGATCTGCTTTTCTGATTAAAAGCCCCCTTTTCCATACTTTTAAAGAAGAAAATCTCTCTCTCCCCTCTCTCTCTCTCTCATTGCTATTCTTGGCAGGACATATTTTATCAGTCTAGGCTCCTAATTGGATAGGAACATGGCTATTGTGGTGATGTTCTGTTGCAGACAGGAGACCTTTAGGTTTGGAAGACGGAAGACACATTTAAGCAGGAATCTGTTTCCTTTTGGTCCCTTATAATATGTGAAAATGACTGTGAAATGGAGGGAAATTCCCAGAGAAAAGGTTCCAAGCTTCCAGAACCCCATTTCTGAGCTTCTGGCTTCCTCCAAAGACAAAAGAAACCAAGATACAAGGAAGAGAATACTTTGTAAAAGCTGGCTTCTGTTTCACATATAAAATAACAGCCATTGCTATTATCTGAAAGGTTAATTCTGCTTCATACTCTTTGTTCCCAGGAGTCTTTTGCTTCTTTATCAAAGGAATTTGAATTGCAATGGAAGTCTTTGTTTGATTTCTAAAGCATTTCCTGAAGCCTTAGGCTATAGGAGAGTTGCTGAGGTTTGGGGATAGAGTCTGACCTCTCATTCCTCAATTGCCCTGACTCAGAAGGCCTGACCACTGAGTAGAGTGGACAGCGTTTCCAGGTCCACATGTGTGGGGCAATTATAATAGTCACTGCTCTCTGCCAACAACTTAGCTTCTGGGTCGAAGCCTGAAGGCACTGCAGACATTATTTCAGCTTGCTCTTTCGGTCTGGGCCTATTAGCACCTTGTTTTACAGAGGAGGAGACCGCGGCTTAGCAAGGCTGATGGNCATCTAAGCACAGGGCTCACGTTGGAATCCAGGCCTGTGTGATAGCACAGCCATGTTTAGTTCTGCTGTGGGTAGAACGTGTTCCCTTCCATAGCTTGTTTGCTAAAGTCTGAAAGTTCGGGTGATGTGTTAATGGGTGTCCCTAATAAAGTATGTCTGGTGTTCTTACGAAAGACGACATTTGGACACAGAGACATAGTCATGGAAGAAAGTTAATGTGATGAGAAGGAGTAACCATGGGGACATTAAGCCTGAAACAAAAACTTCCCAGAGTCCCTCTGGTGCTCTCGGCTTCTANCCACCAGNATAGACTCCACANTTCTGTTGCTTGAGTCACCCTGTTAGTACTTTGTAGCTACAGCCCCAGAAAACCACCAGAAGCCCCCAAACCACACTGCTTGAGCCTTCCCTTCTTTGTCAGACTTGTCCCTTGTGCCCAAATGTGACTGCTGCAAGGTTTTATGGTACCTCAGTGAGAGCCTGAGGTCTTAGGGAGCCTCATAGCTAATCCAAGTGTACTTCCCAGCATCCAACAGACAAAGAGCTGCAGGGCTGCAGCNNAGCCCCCAAGCCCCCAGTCCCACAGATGGTCCTGGGCCAGATGGCTCAGGAGGNGGCGAGGGTCAGGCAGAGGCAGCCCAGGTGTTTGTGGTGGCGACAGAGAGGTGCAGGGGAGAGTTCACCTGTCCATCTTTTACCGTCCTTCTGGTCCCTCCTCTGAGGAAGCACTGGCCAGCTCTAACAGATGTGCAGGCTGGGAAGGATTCCAGGTATCATGTTGGGAAAGTAGGCAATTAACCCCATGCCAGGGCCTGTGTTGGCAAAGTGGGCAGCAGTGAGTGTGTGATGGGTCGTTAGGCTCCTCTGTTCATGTCTCCTACCTTCAACCAATGACCCTCACCACCTTCCAAGGGGAGATGTACCGTCTACCTCAGCAACTTCTCCCCACCACCTCTCCAGCATGTGCTGTGTTTTCCACAGATGTGGAGAAGCAGAATGCCAACAGTGGTGCTGAGGCTCTGGTTAAAAACAAGAAAAAGAAAAGCCCGCTGTCTCTCACCACTTCCTGGAGCAAGTTCACCATGAAGCAACTCATCCTTCAATGGCCCTAGGTTTTAAAAGAGTGTTCTAGACTAATAGATATGTATGCATGCCTTCATATTCCAGACTGGAAAGGACTCAGGCAACTATGAGATATAGGTATAAACCAANAACTAATTTCAAAACTCCAGAGGGCTGTCCTTGCAGATAAACACCCAGAAGTGTGATACATTTGCACCAATGTCGTAATAGGTAGTCAACTCTGAAGAAAGCTCTGGAGAAAGGAGGACAGTGTATCGGAGCATNCATGCTGAGGTACAAGCAGAGCACCATCCAGTCCTACTGTGTGCCTGGCACAGCTCCAGGGAGTCATATACTTAGCGCCTTATTTCATTCCTTCAATAACCAGCGTGCCAGGACCTGCATGGCCCTCAGACCTGCAGAAAGAGACTCGGTCACCCTTGCTGCTCCCCTGAAGGTCACATCACTATACATGACCAAAATCAGGGGAGCCCAAGTTGACTCCAGAAGCTCACACAAAGTGCTGGTGGTTAGGAGAGTACTGCACTCTGGAAGGCAGGTGGCCAGGGCTTGTGAAAGACGTTCGCGTCCACCCCTCAAGCCAAGGTTTTCCTCTTCAGGCATTAGATGGAGGCTGTGCATTAGAATAACCTAGAAACATTTTTTTGTTTTTGTTTTTTAGAACTCCCGAGCTCTGATCTTGGGCTTCTAATTTCTCCCTATGGGGTCAGGCCTGCCCACTGGACATTTAAGAACCTTGCTCCAGGCTTGAGGGGCTATGCCCTAAAGGAGATCAAGCAGTGAGGGTTTCCTCACTGAGGGGTGGTCCTACTTCACTCATCAACAGAGTGAGTCTGTTCAATTCTTGTAGGGACTTTCATGTCTGGCCTAACTTTTTGTCTTAAATGTGGCCATGAGTGGGATTGACTATCTGGTCGGGGAAGAACAGGCCGTGAGAGGGAGGAGTGAGCCATCAGATTTGGCTGATTTCACACAGTNGTGACTGAGCCTAAGCCTTTGGATCTGCTAGAGGAAGGAGAGAGGCCTCGAACTCACCTGTTGGTGGTGCAGAGAGCATGAAGGCACATGAAGGTTCTCTAATGCTTCTGGGCTAGGAGCAGCCAGGAGACAGACACAGCTGAGTTATGGGCCCAGCTACCTCCTTCTAGACAGGGCCTGGGCAGTGTGACCCCCAGGAGCTCAGACTGAAGCGGGGTCATAAGAAAGGTCAGGTGGGTACAGTAAGCGCAGGCGCAGGCTTGGCACTGACAGCGCAGGAGTCGTGGTTTTGTTCATCCCTTGGTGAGCTTGGACAGTTCTTTGTTCTTTCTGACCTCATCCACAAACTGACCAAGGAACCCTGCTGTCATTTCCAGCCCTGTTAGTCAGCTTTTCCACCACTCTGACAAAACNCCTGGGACAATCAGTTTTAAGGAAGAAACGTTTGTTTTGAGTCATGACTTCAGAGAGGCTAGACCGGGATTTCTTTGCCCCATTGCTTTGGGCCTAGAGGCAGAGCATCCTGTCAGGAGGTCCATGGTGGCGTAGAGTTGCCTACCTCCCAGCAGCGGAGAAGCAGAGAGAAAGGCTGGAAGGAATTAGGTTCCTTCTCCTAATTTTCTCCCAGGATGCAGCCCCAGTGACCTCCCTTCCTCCGTAAGACTCACTTCCTCCTTACGGCTCTGCCGCCTTTCAGTAGGACCCCAGGCAGCTGACCAAGCCTTCAATGTGTGGACTTTCAGGTCACATGACAATCTAAACCATGGCAGGCACTGACTGCCCAAGACTGTGAGGGTGAANTTGGAGATGTGCATCAGGAATCCAAGACAGGGGAATCACAATCTCACGGCCAGGACCAGCCTCAGCTACATGCAGAGTCTTTGTCTCAAAAACCCAAGGTCTGGAGCATAGTTCAGTGGTAGAGCAGTTGTACAACATGTACAAGGTCATGGATTTCACCCCTGACCACACACACACAAACATACAGAGGAAGTAGACTCCTATGGTGGAGATTGCAAGAAAAATCAAAGGCTTAGGGAGTGTAAAAATCTTGTGTCGTCTTTTTGGACAGGAAGCATCATGGGACTTTACTCAGCCTTCCCTGCGGAAGGACAGGTTTTATCGTTTATTCTTTACACTATTATTCCTGTTTCACAGATGAGAAGACTGACTCAAACTCTAGGATATTGGCTTTCCTGAGCCGAGCTTGCCTCCTCCATCTCTGCTGTCTACTTTAGTCCAAGGCTTGCACAGTGTTCAGGGACCCAGACTAGCTGGCCAGCCAACGCTTGAATCCTGACTCTGGCACTTCCTGGCTCATCCATCTTGGGGAAATCATTTCACATTTTTGTGTGTTGGTTTTCACATGTGCAAGAAGAGATGATAGCTGTATCAGCCCCACAATGGCTGCTGGGGGGNAGGCATTGGTCTTCAGCATACATCACACACTTAGAATAAAGAGTGCTAAGTGTGAAAGGTGCCAGGAAGCTGTCCTGTTGAAAATCATCATCAGACTCTCTCCCCTTGAGTCTTGTGGTCCTCAGGCTGAATTTAAAAATGCAAACAATCGATTATTAGTCTTGGAGAACATAATAGCCAGTTCTGAGGATCCTGAGCCATCCCTCAACTATGGGCAGCACCAAGAATTGTTCCTTAGTTCACTGTGTCCCCTGTGGTGACTGGAGATGATTTGATGGGCAGAGCAGAGTGGTAGGGGGCCATTTGCTGCTGCAGCAGAAAAACTGAGGGCAGGGGCAGTCCCCAGTGGGCTCAGGTGTGTGGAGAATGAGCTCTGGGCACCGGCATTTCTTTGTGCCCCTAAATTCGGCCTTTGGACAGAGGGTGTCCAGGCCTGTGTTTGTTTGCTAGAAGCACATCCTGGCTTCCTGGAGGGGAGCTGATGTGGCCTAAGAATGAGCCTATCTGGGAGTGCAACAGTCTGCAGCCAGCTAATACAAAAATAGACCTGTTTCCCCAGCCCTTTTATTCCGTACACAATGGGATCTCCAGGCCACTCTTTCTTTCCCTTTCTCACAACAATGATGCCATCAATACCCTCCTGGGGACTTCTTTATTTGAAGGCTGGGAGCTGTGAATTTTAGCGTTGCAGATAATCTCACTGGTTACAAAATAGTCTAACCAAAGTGAGCTATCCAATTGCTCACTGAAGTTGGTTTTNTAGAACTGAATGGACTTTTATTTGCTGAGTCCTTCTCAGCCTCAGCCCCAGTCCTCTTTCACTGTCTGGATGTCCTCTGCCAATGGGGGACATTTGTCCAGAAAGTCACAAAACTTGACTTTAGCCCAGGACTGAGCCCCTTGTGGAACAGGTGTATATTTGCTTTGTTCTCATAGGGTGCACTCTCACACAGGGCACACAGCCTGTTTCCATGGGTAATGGTTTGTTGGGTTGAGTCAGGGCTTCTGAAATGTCCCCTACTCACTAAATTCTCCTCTAATCTTGTATTTTTCAGGTGGGAAGACCAAGGCCGAGAAAAGAGATCCCTCAGTTCAGTGAGGGGGACTGGGAGGACTCAAAACTGCCCATTGTCCCCCAGACTGTAATTCATGTCCTGTGGATGGCACCAGGTGGCTTCAGGTCGCCCATGGCATCACACAGCATTACAAACAGCCATCGAGTGAGGAAATGATCCTGACCAGCTGTATTCATTCTGTTTAATTTATCCCCTTGCCTAACAAATACAGAGAGAGCCTCTGGTTGAGGGTCAGTGACAGTATCTGCTTTCAATTTAGTTACATTACTTTGTTTTCATTGTGTTTATAGTTAATATTCCACCTAATATAGTACTTTTTTTCCACTTAGAGTTTTTAATGAATATTTTTGAATGACTGTATTTTTCATAAATTTGAATGACTGTATTTAAATTTTAAAATGAGTTTATACAAAAGTAGAGTATTAAGGCGTTTAGTCTGTGGGCATGACACAGACCGTGTTTCCTAGTATGTGATGGCCTTCAAAGCTGACTACAGTCTAGTCTGTGGGGCATCTTGAGCAGAGACGCCTTTGAGCTTATTTCTTGTCCTCCGAGGGTGACAGTGTTTTTGTAGTTGGTGACCTTTTCCTTTGGTAGAGCGGCATCTTGTCATTGTGGGATGACATAAGGGGGATTCCTAGGTACTGTTTTGGGCTGAGGGCCCTGGCTCAGCTTCTGCCTGGCTGCACCACTGCAGANAAACCCTGTCTTCCTGCACCCGACTGTGTCCTGGTGGGTGTGTGAGAAGCCGCTACTGGGGAGCCGTGCATCTTCTAAAGACTCTGGAAAGACCTCTGCAGTGTGCTGGGTGCCCCAGAGCCACACTGGGGGTCCAGACAACCTTCCTATTCCATCCTAGGGACCTGTCTCACCTCTCTTGGCTTGCCAAAGTGGGAGCNGAGACCCCCTTATCCATTCTGTGGTATACATGTCCGCCTTGCTTGAGAGTCTAGCATCCCTAACTGACCTAACTGATGAGTTAATTTGGCATGTGGGAGAGAAGCAAGGNGGTTGGGGATTTTATTTACAGGAAAACTACTGTGACCACAAGCCCCCAGTAACTCCTAAGGGTACGGGCCCCCAAAACCCTCTGCAAAGAACGCGGTGAGCATAGATGGGATTGAGTTAGCTGAGTTGGATAGACTTCCATGGAATCATTCTTTCATTTACAACTGTATTTTGGACATATGTGNGACAGTGCAGTATCCAAACCTGGCCAACTCTGGGTTCCATCCAAAATGAATAGGCTCATGGACCTACTTCCCCAGCCATCAGAAAGGGGTACTGACTATCTCTGGTTTTTTGTTTGTTTTGTTTTGTTTAGAAAACTAAGTTTAATACTAAAACCTCACAGGAGGGACGGAGAGGTAACACAGCAAAGCTAATTCCTCAGAAAGCAGAGTGCAAGCTAGTTGCTGTGGCCCAGACCTGAAAGGTGGAGAAAGGAAGATTGACAGTTCAAAGGCAGCCTGCACAGCATAGCAAGACCCCGCCCCCACCCGCCACACCCAGAGTAATTTATATAGCTTGGTCTCTAGGGGCTGCATGTTGGGATGGAACATCAAGTGACTCAAGCATGGCCCTGCCCTCGTGATGCTTACCACGTGTGTGGCAGAGAGACAAAGACAAACATAAAGATAAAAGCACAGAAGTAGAAGCTGGTGCCGGAACTATGAATTAGGAGGGCAGGAGATCCACCCTTGGGTCCAGGCAGCAGCTCCTCCCTGGAAAGACACCATTCAGACAATGTTCCAGGCATGGGGGTGGGGGGACTCCAGACAGGGAATGCACAGGAGGGCCCAGGGGTGGCAATGGGAAGCTAATGGGGCCACGGTGCTGCGGAGGGGCAGGATCTTTCCCTGGATGGCTGGGAAGGGATACTTACCCAAGGTCAAGCAAGATGCTGCTTTTGATCCCAGGCTGACCTGGTGGCATCTAGTTCATGGTGACCTTGGCATATCTCTGGCAAGAATTCATCAGCTCCACTTTGCAGTGTCACTGGCCACTGGCAACATTCGATCAAGTAGTCTGCCACTTTGCTAAGCTCAGGGAGCAGAGCCTGTGGGGTGAGGGGNTACCGTGATGAGAGGTGGAGTTCTGGGGCTCCAGGACCAAAACTGAGCCTACGCAGTGACTGGGGCTATGACATCAGGGCTCAGAGGGGTTTGCAACTCAAACTCACATCTTTATATGTCTACAAGTGAGCAGGTCTCTTGTTTAAATTATTTTGTTATAAGCAAGCCACTGTCCCATAAAACCTGGGAGGCAAATCTTTCTTAGCTGTCCATGACTCTGATGTGCCTGTGAGCAGATGCCCTGGAATTATTTTACTGTTACAGGTTGAGGACAGGCTCTATTTTTTTTTTCCTGGGATAAAGTCTGGCTATGTGGTCCTGGCTACCTTTGAACANATGACCCTCTTGCCTCTGCTTCCTTAGTGCTTGTATAACAGAAGTGCGCTAACATGCACATGTGTAGCATTAAGCTACTATTAAGAACAGCTGATGGGCTGGGGAGATTGCTTAGTGGGTAAGAGCACTTGCTCTGCAAGCATGAGGACCTGAAGGCCTGAGTTCGAATCNGAAATACCCATGTAAGAAGTCAAGCATGGCTGTAAGGGCCTGTAACCTCAGGATTGGAGAATGGGACACATAGATCCCAAGAGCTGTCTGGCTAGCCAGCCTAGCTAAAAGCCTCCTGCTCAATAAAAGACTGTGTCTCAAGGCAGACAGCAATAGAGGAAGACATTTGATGTCTTTCTTTGACCTCTACATGGGTATGCCTGTTAGTCCAAGCCCTTATACTCACATGCATATGAAAGACCCTAACCATGATTTCTGTCACTCCTGTAAAAATTAAAAAACTAAGCCTAGTCCCGAGACCAGACCATGAGACCAGATGTTAGCCTAGGATAAGGCCTCAAGACAGAGCACTTTGTGGGTTTTCCAAGAAAAAGAAACAGCCACCACCCAAGAGCACACCCTACCCACCCCCTACCAGGAATAACCCCAAAAAGCCCNCTAATAGCAACCTTCAAACCAGCCAATTGTACAATAGCCCGCGAATTATGCTAATCTTGTGGTTTTTGCCTTTAAAACTTGCCTAAAAATGCTGTCCGGGGCTTCTCCCACCTCCCGAGGTGGAGAGCCCGATTGTGCAATCAAAATAAAATCCTCTTGCTTGTTGCATCTACTGGTCTGGAGTCTGGGTCTCTGGGGGCATCTGCCAGGATATGATAGAACCCCGAGTCTGGGGGTCTAACACATATACCATATATATCAGCTGACACTGATCCAGTACACAGGGTTCCCCCAGAACAGCCTTCATCCATCCCTTACTACTCCTGGGAGAGTATTAAAATCCTCTCCATGTTAAAGATGTGGCATGAGAGCCAGAGGGAGCTTGAGTATCTGACCCAAGCCCCCCCAGGTTGTTTGTGGCAGAGTTAGCAGGTAGAACCATGTGAGCTGGCTTGGGGGACATTGTAGCAGGGCTACGCTGTTCCCATGCTCAGTGCAGGCTGGCCCCACTCTGTATTAGGAATGTTTGAAACGGGAAAATGTTTTAGATGGCAGCCTTCCATTTAAGAGGTATAGCTTACCATATACATAATGCATCTAGCGAAACGCTGCTAATTTAGGGCTAGTCTGCTGATTGCCTGCCCATGTACTCTAAAGAAATTATGAGTATGAACCAGGCTGCCTGACTATCTCACTTCATTAAGTAAGAGCTAGGGCTGGTCCAAGTTCCTGTCTGATAGAGTAACAGACTCTCACTACTTAAAGCACATCCCAAGACCAGCACCATAGACCTGTCCCGGAAACTTGTACAAAAACAAATACCTAGGCCACGGGATAGAATCTGCTCTGTCACATTTCCCCAAGATTCTTATACACCAGGGGTTTTGAGATGCCCTCGAGTAGACGCTAGTGATCCAGTCCTGCCATCTCCTTCATCCTGACAGCTGAGCTGGGGAGAAGAGTTAGCAATCAATGGAGCACCACAGCCTGCAGCCTGCAGCCTGGAAGGCTGAAGGTGGGGGCAGAATTCTGCAGACAGGGTGCTCTGAGAATGCCTCGGGGACACACTGGTGAGCCTGCAGGGTAGAAGAGGTTGCCTAGAGGAAATGCACTTTGCTAGCCAGAAGGAAGGGTGGGTACTGACTGGGACATGTCTTGAATGGGGAGGATGTGCTAGCCTGACACAGACAGGGCGAAGGTGCTCTGGAAGCTTGTGTCAAGACCTGGAAATGACGTCATGTGCTTCCTGAGAAGACTTCCAGGACTCTGGTAACCTCTGGTGTCTTTGCAACTGGTCAGGTTTGAAAGATTTTTTTTTCTTTTTGTTTGTTTTATTTCATTTTTGTTTTTTCAAGATGGGTTTCTTTGTTTATCCCTGGCTGTCCTTGTTTATCCCTGGCCTTGACCTCAGAGATCCATCTGCCTCTGNCTCCCGAGTGCTGGGATTATAAAAGCATGCGCCATCACTGACTGGCATTTGGTTGTTTTTAAGGGTTCTGATTTCCAATCTTTTTATCTTTCTACCACCTTCCAGCACACCCTAATTCTTCCACCAGAGTCTTTGTAGTACTCNTCCAGCGTTTCTGATTTTAAGATGTGTCTGGTTGGCTTTTCCAGCTTCTGTTCCTGCTCTTGGAATGACTAAGTTGTGCAAANACACGGTATCCAAAGGAATTCACAAAGCCCTTTAATTAGATAAAGTCCATTCTTAGGTGCCTGGGAACCCAAGTACCTTCTGGTTTCAATGTCTATTGAAGAAGATTTTTTTTTCAATAAAAATTTACTCAGTACCATGCACTGTTCTAGCCACTGAATAAANTAGTCAATATCCAGTGGGGTTTACAGGCCACAAACATAAGAAATGAACTGATAATATTCTTTTTTTTTTCTTTTTTCTTTTGGTTTTTCGAGACAGGGTTTCTCTGNGTAGCTTTGCGCCTTTCCTGGAACTCACTCGGTAGCCCAGGCTGGCCTCGAACTCACAGAGATCCGCCTGCCTCTGCCTCCCGAGTGCTGGGATTAAAGGCATGCGCCACCACTGCCCGGCGATAATATTCTTGAAAGTAAAAGATGTTGATTAGAAAATGAGACAACGTATCTAGATCTACCATAGTTCAAATCACAGTAAGTGGTCAGCTTAACTGAGAAGTCAAANTTTTCTACTCAAAATGACTCCACCANGGCTTAAGCGAGGTGATGGCATTTGGAGTTAGATATGGTTGGATTCTTTCTTCTTTAGCACTAAACACCCGTGGGAAAATACCCAATATTTTTGTGCCTTGAGGTCCCTATTCTGGCGTAGACTAAGTTGTGCCATGGAGGCAAGACATGAGCAAAATTTAAGGAGGTTCCCACGTTGAAGTCATGTAAGCATGGAGTAGACACTTGCATGGCCTCAAGAATGAGCACCTCCTTTAGTTTTGCATCCAACGTGCCTATTTGTCTCTCCTTAGCTCCAGCCCCACCCCACACTGTACCTGCCTCATAGGGCTGTCACATTAGAATTGCCTAAGAGGGAGGAGATACACACCAGAATATCCACAAGCTACGGGCTCCTTCCTCCTCNGAGAAGGGAATGTGACATGACAGCAGACTGAAACTCAGACCCAGCATCCNTTTCTGCTCTGGTGCCAGGACCTAAAAGACAGTGGGAGAGTGTCCAGATGCTGTGAGCTCCTGTTAACAGCAAGACNCTTAGTCACCTCTGTGTCCACGTGCTCAGTGAGTTTGCCACGATGACCATGCACCACCATTCAGTGTGTCTCAGGATGAAAACGTGTAGCTGAAACTCAAGGACAGGCAGGTGTATCTTCAAGCTTTGGAAAGGGATCTCACCCGTCCCCTGAGGAAATNTGGTAAACCACAGAGGGTTCAGGAAACCAGCACTCGTCCTCTGCCACTGGGCACCGGAATCCCCACGAAAGCACCTGCCACTGATGATCCAGTGTGGGGTGCCTAATGAAAAATGGCCGGGCTATTAGTGCTTTGCAAATTAAGGGTCCTCTCATTTATTACCATGCTCCACTAAGGGTGAGCATTAATTTTTTTTCTCAAAGCAAATTCACTGGAAACAGACAGTTTAGAATTTATGCTTGTAATGATGGCTACATGGGCCATTAAGACCACCTCTAAGTGAGCTTAATTTGTAGCAGATAAATGTATATGTCTACATATTTTTCAACATAGTTTATGGTGCATCTTGCACAGCTGCGCCCAACTGATTAAATCCTCACAAAATTTAAATAGGAAACCCATTACGTAGACAGTATTAGAGCCATTCATCATGGAAGCAGTTTCGAGTTAACTCTTTCAGTGCTGGAAAGGGAAAAGGCTGGGAAAGGGGTGTGTGTGT